>RCUC01162041.1:0-69725 GCA_003697995.1 Taxidea taxus jeffersonii
CCCCTCACTGAAATGGACAGATCATCCAAGCAAAAGATCAACAAGGAAATAAAGGTCTTAAATGACACACTGGAGCAGATGGACATCACAGATATATTCAGAACATTCCATCCCAAAGCAAGAGAATACACATTCTTCTCTAGTGCCCACAGAACATTCTCCAGAATAGATCACATCCTGGGTCATAAATCAGGTCTCAACCAGTTTCAAAAGATTGGGATCATTCCTTGCATATTTTCAGACCACAATGCTCTGAAGGTAGAACTCAATCACAAGAGGAAATTTGGAAAGAGCCCAAATACATGGAGACTCAACAGCATCCTTCTAAAGAATGAATGGGTCAACCAGGAAATTAAAGAAGAATTGAAAAAAAATCATGGAAAAAAATGATAATGAAAACACAACGGTCCAAAATCTGTGGGACACAGCAACGGCAGTCCTGAGAGGAAAATATATAGTGATACAAGCCTTTCTCAAGAAACTGTAGAACTCTTAAAACATAGACACTAATAACTTTGACATATGGTTTGGCAACAGCTTTCTAGATGTTTTCTCAGATAAGAGAAACAAATATAAAAATAACTTATTAGGATACATGAAAATAAAAGCTTTTGCACAGTAAAAGGAAATCATTAAGAAAATATAAAGGCAAAATAGTGAATAGGAGAAGTTATTTGTAAATAATATACAAAAGGTTAATGTCTAAAATATATAAAGAACTTATATGTCAGCACTCAAAAAACAATCTCATTAAAAATCAACAGTCTCAGCAGACATTTTCCCAAAAAAAGGTATACAGGTGGCCAACAGACATATGAAAAGATTCTCAACATTGCTAATTATTAAAAAAATGTGAATTAAACTATAATGAGATAACACCTTACATTTGTCAGGATAGTTCATATAAAAAGAGAAGAAATAACTGGGGTTAGCAAGAATGTGGAAAAAAAAAGAAAATCCTTGTGCATGATTGTTGGGAATGTAAAATGTTGCAGCCACTGTGGAAAACAGAATGGAAAATTCTCAAAAATTGAAAATAGAAATACCATATGATTCAGTAATTTTACTATACGGTATTTACTAAGAACATGAAAACATTAACTAAAAAAGATAAATGCACCCCTATATTTATTGAAGCACTATTTGTAAAAGCTGATATACAAAAGCAGCCAAAGTGTCCATTGATAGATTAATGGATAAAGTTGTTGTATAAAATTACAATGAAATATTCCTCAGCCATAAAAAAAAATGAGATCTTGTCATTTGTAACAACATGGATAGACTTAGAGTGTATTATGCTAAACAAAATAAATCAGATATGGAAAGACAAATGCCATATGATTTCACTTATTTGTGGAATCTTAAAAAAAGAGAAAAGCTTAAAAACTGAACAAATGTAACAGAAACAGAATTATAAATACAGAGAACAAATCGGTTGTCAGAGCAGAGTTGTGGAGGGTGTTAGGTAAAATAGCTGAAGAAAAATAAGAGGTACAAAGTCACAGGCATGAAAAGTACAGCATAGGCAGAGGACATAATATTTTACATAGAAAACTCTAAATATTCACCAAAACAAACAAGTGAACAAACAAAAAATCCAGAGCTGATAAATGAATTCAGTAAAGTCACTGGATACAAAAGCTGTATACAGAAATCTATTGTACTCCTACATGCTAATAGTATAGTTGCAGAAACAGAAATCAGAAAAAAAAATCCTATTTACAATTGCACTAAAAATAACAAAACACATAGGAATAAATTTTATCAAGGTGGTAAAGGCCTGTACTATGAAAATTATAAAATACTGATGAAAGGGGCACCTGAGGGGTTAAGTGGGTTAAAGCCTCTGCCTTTAGCTTGGGTTGATCTCAGGGTCCTGGGATCAAGTCCTGTATTGTGCTCTCTGCTCAGCAGGAAGCCTGCTTCTCCCTCTCTCTCTGCCTGCCTCTCTGCCTACTTGTGATCTCTGTCTGTCAAATAAGTAAATAAAATATTTTTTAAAAATACCAATGAAAGAAACTAAGGATGACACAAACAAATGGAAAGCTATTCTATGCTCACAAATTGAGAAAATATCATTGAAATGTCCACAGTACCCAAAGCAATCTACAGATTTAATGTAATCCCTATCAAAATAGCAACAGTATTTTTTATAGAATTAGAAAAAAAGCAATCCTAAAATTTGTATGGAATCATAACAAGGTCTAAACAGCCATAACAATCTTGATAAAGCACAACAAAACCAGAGGCATCACAATTCCAGATTTCAAGATCTACTACAAATCTATAGTAATCAAATCAATCAGTATGGTGCTGGCACAAAAGTAGACACATGGATTCATAGAACAGTGCAGAAAGCACAGAAATAATCCTAGGATTATATGGTCAGTTGATTTTTGATTAAGGAGGCCAAAATATGCAATGGGAAAAAGACAGTCTCTTCAACAAATCTGGACAGCTATAAGCAAAAGAATGAAACCGAGTCACTTTTTTACACCATACACAAAAATAAACTCAAAATAGATTAAAGACCTAAATGTGTTACCTGAAACCATAAAAATCCTAGAAAGAGCACAGGCAGTAATTTCTCTTTGTCCAAAGCAACATTCTTTTTTTTAGGTATGTCTCCAGAGGCAAGGGAAACAAAAGCAAAAATAAACTATCGGACTACATTGAAATTAAAACAAAACAAAAACTTCTGCAGAGCAAAACAAAGAATCAACAAAAGAAAAAGACAACCTACTTAATGAGAGAAGGTATTAGCAAATGGCATATTGGACAAAAGGTTAGTATCCAAAATATATAAAGAACTTATATAAATTAATACCCAAGAATAAGTAATCCAATTTAAAAACTGAGCAGAAGATTTGAACAGATATTTCCCTGGAGAAGCCATACAGATGATTAACAGACATATGAGAAGATGCTCAACTTCCTTCATCATTAGAGAAATGCAAATCAAAACCACAATGAAATTCGACCTCACACCTGTCAGGATGGTTAAAATCAACAACAGAAGAAACAACAAGTATTGGTGAGGATGTGGAAAAAAGGAAACTTCTTACACCATTGGTGGGAATGAAAATTGGTGCAGCCATTGTGGAAAACAGTATGAAGGTTCCTTAAAAAAATTAAAAAACTGCCTCATGGTCTAGGAATTATACTACTGGGTATTTATCCTAAAAATACAAAAACACCGATTCATAGGGATATGTACATCTTTATATTTATTATAGCATTATTTACAATAACCAAGATATGTAAGCAGTCCAGATGTCACCAATCAATAGAGGAATAGATAAAGAAGATGTAATATGTATATAAACAGTGGAATAATATTCGGCCATAATAAAGAATGACATCTTGCCATTTACAACAATGTGGATAAAGAAAATAAGTCAGAGAAAGACAAATACCAGATGATCTCATTTGTATGTGGAATTAAAGAAATAAACAAAAAAAAAGATAGCAATTAAAGAGTACATTTATGATGGAAAAAAATGTGAACCGATAAAAGAAAAAATCTATATATGTCATATTTTCACCCTCATATTTGACAAGTCATAGATTTTTGAAATTCTTTACCAATATATGCCTTCAAACATTCTGGTTTAGCTTGAGATTTAAGCATAAATTTGTCACTATTTTTATTGTTTATTAAATTTCTCATGCACATTAAAAAAGGCCAGACTTTACTTATAAGGCCATTCTTGGGTGTGGCTCAATTAGTAGTTGTCCTTTGAATATGAATCTGTTGATACTGAAGACTAATGTGCCAAACATCTTAAACTCTGCACAGTCAATAAAGTCTGTATCTCAGATGTCAGGTCAACAACTTTTTGAGCAATATCCACTTTGATGTCTGGCATAGTGCAATCCTAAATTAGAACTTCTCTCAGCGTGCATATATATACATATATATATATGTGTATATATATATATATATATATATATAATATATATTAATCTCACTGATTTATATTGCACTACTCCCCCTAGCTGTGCTAATGCCACTTGAGACAAAATTAAGCTTCTGTTTATAATTTTCTTTTAACTTTCATAACACTTTTTCAGTCAATTTGCAGTTTCAAAATATTTTCTTAAAAAGTGTCCTTTATATTGGTATTCAAAGGCTTAGCTTTCAAGTGAGCATTGTGCTTTATATAACTAAGTAAAGCAAATTCTGAAAAAAAAATTGTCAGCTAGTAGACAATTGAATGATCATTGTATTCTGTATATGCCAATCTACAAGATATTTTGAAATTGTGAAATTCAAAAGCTAATGATGTACTGTATGGTGACTAACATAACATGATAAAAAATAAAATAATGTGGAATTCAGATAAATACATGATGAACTACTTGACTTATTTCACTTTGTTTTCTTAACTGCAGTAACAATGACTGTGTGCTTGTCACAGGCATTGCATTTATTTCCTTCTTTCTGCCATCCTGGCAACCTTGTGATTGAACTCCATAAATATGAATCAAACTGGCAAGAGTGAGGTATCATTTCTTCTTCGGATTAGTTAGGGAAATAGGAGGTAATTTCCATATCTCTCTTAACTCAAATAATTGGTTCTATGTCCAGGGACAAATATAACCATCAGAGGCTACGATGTATGAATTACTGTCACAAGAAAAAGCAAGGGAATATTAAGTATTTCCAATGAACTAAGAGACAGATGGGGCCATTAAAACTTCAAGAAGTGGCCAAATATTATTAATTCATATGGCATTCATTATATCACTCCTGATCATACCAGATTCCTTTTGGTATTATTAGATGTGATGTTCAAGACTATAAAGTTTTCAAGAAATTTCTATATTAAAAAATCTGCCTCGGCTGCAATGAACTTAGTTAAACAGCAAAGATGAGACCTACAACTGAATTCAAGTTTCTTATCCGTCACTATATTTTAGGAAAATATAAATATTACCTCCCTATGTATCAAGTTCCACTGTCAGGAATAAGAAAGAAAATAAAAATATTAATTCAGATAATATAATAAAAAGTTATTTATATTGCTCCTTGCAACTCTACATAGACAAAATTGCTGGCTAGCTTCAAAAAAGTAGCTGTTGTGCCATGGTACAGCATGATACATATTAGAGTCATCAAAAGTGATTACTTCCATTTGGTTGGTTGTCCAGGAGATGAATAAAAATTCCAAATGTATTATATCATTATTAATAGTGAGAATGGTATTATTACTCCTCTTAGTATGATTTATCAGGTGCCTAATATGTACAAGGCATCATTTAAATGTTTTACATATATTATACTTAATCTTCCTAACAAATCCAAAGATAGATATTGCTATTATTCTTTCATGTTAAATATTCATGATCAGATAATCAAGCAAAAGTTTTCAGCCAGGAAGATACATGGGATATTTTAGTGGCTGAATTGTTGAATTCTGAGTTAATAGACAGAGGAAGATTAGCCATAACTATTTTTCTTAACCCAAACATGGTCATTTGGCAGGGCCAATTAATAGTGAACACATATTATATGACACAGTGGTTGTTCCTTGCCATATTCTGAGTCTTCCCCTTCAATTACATATTCCCTTTCAAGCACTGGAAAAATATTTTTCATGAGAAAAAATATATCAAATATCAATTTCTAGGACATTCCCACTAGTATAATGCAAACCAGCATTACTCACAATAGAATAGGTGTCATTATTTTGTCTCTTACTGAAAAGCTTTCATCTGAGTTTTATTTGAGAAAAGCGAGATTGGTTTTTATTTCAGATACCTCAAGTCAAACCTATAGGCAAAGTGAGAGTATGAACTGGAACAACCTCATACAGTGTACTTTCATTTGCCTTGAGTAAGGCTAACGATTTACCTAATTTATAAAGTAATAGATACCCTGAACAAGTAGGTGAGCTGTGTGGGAATTTCCCCCATGAGTAAGTTATGGTCCTCTCCACGATGGGATGAGGATTCTTCCTTTATTCTTCTAGACTGTATGAACAAAATGCTAAAACTCTGTAAATGTGAAAGTTTGGCAAACACATATATACATGTATACACACACAGAAGTGACCCAAATGTTTTGTTTTAATTTTTGGTAATAGTTTTTGTTTGTTTGTTTGTTTTGTTTTTTACGATTTATGTATTTATTTGTCAGAGAGAGAGAGAGAGAGCACAAGCAGGCAGAGAGGCAGGCAGAGGCAGAGAGAGAAGGAGGCTCCTTGCTGAGCAAGGAGCCAGATGCATGGTTCGATCCCAGGACCCTGGGATCATGACCTGAGCCAAAGGCAACAGCTTAACCTACTGAGCCATGCAGGCATCCCTGGTAATAGTTTTTCATGTAATATTTCTATGTTTTGAAATGTTAAAGTAAATAGAAATGTCTATATATATGCCATCAGTAATTGTTTATTGTTTTTTTTTTAATGCTAAATAAATACTGCTTGTTCTATTTGCTTGTAAACTTTCACTCTGGTCAGAAATGAATGTGCTTTAAAAAAAATAAGAACTGAGTGTGCTTTCTTCTTTATTTCTTTTCCTTTCTTCTGTTTAAGTATTTTGTTGAAGAAAATGAGTAACACAGGGCTATCACAGAAAATGTGAATGGGACACAGAAATAAAACTACCATGCTTCTGATCTAAGAACTGTCTTCATTAACAGTACAAAAGCCAGCCACAGAAAGGGCAGGAAAGCAGCCAGACCTGAAATGTGATTAGTAACAAGATGGTAAATACCTTGGGATACTTTCAGGCTTTTTCTCAGTCTCTTGTTCCACTTTTCTCTGAATATCTTTACCTTTCTCATCTCCCACCCAACATGCAGTCTCAACCACATGGTAATAAAACTTCTACTACAATAACTAGCACACAATGAGTGATAACTATGTGCTAAAATGTTCTTAATACTTCACGGTCATTGAATCCCAGCAATATGCCTAGAAGGTAAATATTAATGGGATCTGGATTTGATGGCAACGTTATCATAGAAGTTGGAGACCAGATTACTTTGGCTCAGATTCCATCCTGGCTGCTTCCTAGCTGTGTGGCCCTGTACAGTTACATGGCATCTCAGTTCCTGGTCTCCTTTTCTGTAAAAGAGGTAATACTCCCTCCAAATATTATGGATATTATTAAGGTTTCTGCCAAATAAAACATTTTAAATGTAGGAATGGAACCTATGGCACAGCCAATGCCTATTTCAGTGAGGATTGAAATGCAAGCAGTTTTACATAAAGATTACAACCTCCACCTTATACTGTTATCTTAATCAAGGGCAATACTGCTAACATGCATGGACTCCACTGTATGCGGGAAAAAAAAATGAGCCCTTGGGAAAAATATTAGAACATCTACACATATTTTACCTAAAAATTAATGAAAAATAAAATAAAAATTAAAGACATTGAGATGTACAAATATTTAATGTACAGTTTGTTACTATTGCTCTCATTGGCTCCGGGTGACCAGCCAGCATGTACCATGATTCACAGAGATTCCCCAGTGTAAGTTCCACAGTGTGAAGCAACTTCAATCCTCCTTTGGAGCATTACAATGTGACACCGTATGGACCTTGGGAAGTGTGCTTAAAGTATTTTCACTTTTTTAAACTTCACTAACTCTCACAAAACTATCATTAACTTAGAAAATTCTTTAATAATAAAAGATTATAACAAATACACAATATGAAAAAAAACAAAAATAAGTCAATTTACTCTGTGTGTGTGTGTATTCCTTATCTTAGAATGTGCTCTTTATTAGCTACATTGCAGTGGCAAAAAATACTAACAACCTAAACTGCTACTCCTAGGGGCACCTGCGTGGCTCAGTTGGTTAAATATCTGACTCTTAATTTGGGTTTAGGTCATGATCTCAGTCAGTATTGTGAGATTGAGTCTTGTGTCAGGCTCTGTGTTCAGCATGGAGCATGCTTAGGATTCTCTATCTCTCCCCAAATCCCTCTCTCTCTCATTCTAAAATGGATAGATGGATAGATGATAGATGGATAGATAGATGATAGATAAAGTAAAATTAAACACAACTAGAATTTTGCAAATATTTCTGAGTCATTTGGAATATGGATTATCCAATAGTATAATTGAAAGCACTACACTGTTCACAGGGTTTATTGCAATAAGGAAGCTAAATCCACCTCCAGGATGTCATCAATAAGGCTAAAACCCCAAAATCAAGATCTTTATAAAAGAATCTTTACAGAAATTTATTGAAGTAGGAGTAATGATTAAAATTGTATCAGGTAGAAGTACACAGAATATTTTAAGACAAAATACTTAAGGAATAAACAAATATCTTTCATATTCATTTTATATGAAGAAAGATGTTTCTAATTTGTTTGGATTCGCTGATGAAAAATAGCTGTCAGTAGACTACTATCCAGAAAATAAAACAAAACAAAACAACAAAACAAAAACAAAAACACACATGAGCCTAAACTGCTTTTTGTAAAATTAATTCACCTTACACTTCATCATTTTTTCTTTTCTTTATTTAGGAAGAGGTTTGAAAATTAGTCTTTCATGTCACTGGTCAAATTTTCTGTATTGTTAGTTTTCTTTATAGATAATAGTATCTGCCATTCATCCCTGTTTCCTTACAACTTTTCCTTTAAATTCTCTTTGACTTTCTAACCAGTTTTTTTTAAATCATTTTTGCTCTCATTTTTAATTTTTTGTTATATGCTTTAAACTTTTTTCTGAAATTTTAGAAATCACATATAACATATTCTTTTCCAAATTATCTGTTTACCACATAAAAGTGTTAAAGTAAGACTAATTTCTGACTCCTCAGTGCAATACTTATCTTTTATACAACAAAGTTTGGAATAAACCCATAGGGTTATATGGTGATGGTCAATACTGAGGGATTCATTCACTTATTTTGAGTAAAAATACATTCTCTCCAAAAAAGTCTTATATGTTTCTTCATTTTATTGGCTTGGATATTAATCTATGAGATTGATTGATAGGTGGAAACATTGGACAAATTTTTCACTGCATTGCTTTAAGTTTCATATAAGGTTCTGCTGAACTAAAATGAAATCTATTATACCCACTTGTGTTTCTTTCTAATGTGAAGATAACTTATTCCTGAATAATTTGAAGTTTATTTTCCCATTAACAAAATCAGTGAATAAAATATTTACCATATATGGTCAATTTTTACAATTAAAAAATTTCTTGGGGTGCCTGGGTGCTTCATTAAGCATCAGTATTTGGCTCAGGTCTTGATCCCAGGGTCCTGGGATGGAGCCCTGCGTATAGCTCCCTCTCCCACTCTCCCTGCTTGTGTTTCCTCTCTCACTGTGTCTCTCTCAAACAAGCAAATAAAATCTTAAAACAACAACAACAACAACAAACCCACTTCCCATGAAATTATAAAAAGGAATTCCTAGTCCATTTATGATTCTTACATTGATCAGAAATGTTTTCTGACTGTAAATATATTATATTCATTTATACTGACTCAGGACACTGCACAAGGATTTAGGGACTGAGTCTGGGCTTAGTCCCACCAACTTAGCTATTTCTCATAAGTGAGAGATTAAATATATAAAAAGGTTCAGAGAAACAAGGGCTCAGGTGGGAAGATAATTGGCCTAGGTCTTGCCCTCTGTATAGGCTAAGCTTGTGACATTTGATGAAGAGACGAAATGTTCTCCCCAATATCTTCGATCAAATACATTAAATTAGCTTGTAAGTACTATATGCAAAAAAATCATGGTCATAGTTTAATGTACAGGTAGAAAAGAATCAAAATATGATAATTAAATATGTGAACTTATTATGCAAATTTAAACATTAAATAAATAAAATATATAAAATATGAAGATATGCTAAAGTCATCAAATTGATTATCTATATTATTTGGACTTCCCTTAAAAAATTGCTTTTTTTTTTTTTTTCAAACTTGAAGATTTGCTGTCCATTTGAAACTTTGGTATTCTGTTTTTCACTTTCCTCTTTAAATATACTCTGGCAAAAATCTCAGTGTATGATCCAAAGATAATCCCAGCTGCCACATAAGAAGAAGAAAACTGGAGTATATAAAACTTTAAGAAGGAAACACCCTTCTGTTCCACTCCATAAATTCTTTAGAAGCTGACATCTAATGTGTCAACAAAATTCCATGAGTAAGAAAAAGCAATCCCAAGAGAACCTCTAGACTACAGATGACAACAATAAAGACACTATAAACACACTACAGAGTTTATTGTCAGCATTAATTCCACATTCTAGAACATTGAGGTATTTTATTTATTCTGTGTGAGGGTTTTTTGCTATTTCAGTAACTTTGCCTCAGACATATTCACTATCTTAGATTCCATCCTTCAAAACACATTTAATTTAAAGGACACGGTGACTGCATTAATGAGAGAATGTGTAAAGTCTTAAAAATTGTTAGTAGGGGGGCACCTGGGAGGCTCAGTAGATAGGGGTATGTCTTCAGATTGGGTCATGACACCAGGGTCCTAGGATTTCCTGGAATGGAGCCCTGCACCTGGCTCCCTGCTCAGTGGGAGGTGTGGTCCTCCCTCTCCCACTCCCTCTGCTTGTGTCCGCTCTATTACTGTGTCTCTATCAGATAAATAAATAAAATCTTTAAAAAAATCATTCGTAGAAACTATTTAAAATCTCATTTTTACATTTGCCTAGCATCAGTATTTTAGGTCCACTTGTAGAAGAAATTAGTTTAGAAGAAACAGGGTAGGGGTGTCTGGGTGGCTCAGTTGGTTAAGAGTCTGCCTTCAGCATAGGTCATGATCTCAAGGTCCTGGGATGGAGTCCTGCATCAGACTCCCTGTTCTTCATTATTTGTTATTTGACTTTGTCTTGATGACTTTTAAATCATAGATTTATTTTAAGATTTATTAGGGCGCCTGGGTGGCTCAGTGGGTTAAAGCCTCTGCCTTCGGCTCAGGTCATGATCCCAGGGTCCTGGGATCGAGCCCCGCATCAGGCTCTCTGCTCAGCGGGGAGCCTGCTTCCTCCTGTCTCTCTGCCTGCCTCTCTGCCTACCTGTGATGTCTGTCTGTCAAATAAATAAATAAATTCTTAAAAAAAAAAGACTATCAATCTCTTGTGAAATAAAAGCCAACTACTCAGCATTCCCGACTAGAATTCCAGAGAAGATTCCTTTTCTTAGGTAAAAGCAATAAAATGAGCTTGTGTGTATAAATTCTGAAGTGTGATTTCATAGAGCAGAAACAGATGAAGAGGTCAGGTAGTTATAAGCTAATGAGAAATAGATTGCTATAATCAGTGACCTAACATTGCCTGAAGGATTTCTTTCTACAGTAATGGATTCAGCCGGCGAAGGGTCTTAATGTTCCTGTTTAAAAGTCTTGTTAGGCATTTGTAGTATTATTCTAAAACTTGCTTACATCACAGACAGGTTAATCCATTACAAAGCAGTCACCTGAAGTGATTTGATTTTAATGTTTCATGAGTAGCCAGTTGTATGGACTAGACATATAATTTCCTTACTTCCTACTAGTAAGATGACCCCTCTTTTCATTTATAAATTGGTTTTTGCTCTAGTCTTTTGGGTAACACTTTTTTTTTTCTTTAAAGAAAAAATATTTATAGCTTAGAGGTCTACTAATTTAAGTCCACTCTTGAAAATTATCTATTGATGGTTTATCTTAAAACTTAAACATGTTACCTAAGATCAATACGGCATTTTCAATTTGCTGAATTGTTTTAACCATTTGTCTTAAATATTTCCTTTGGGCCTAAGGGTGATAAAAAAAAATCATATAGATTTCTCTATAGATTAAAATTAAATACTTAACAAACTCAAATTAGGAGGTTGTTACAGCAACCATAAGAAATATGATTTTATTGCAATAGTAACCAGTACTACCTATATTATATATTTACTTTTTTTTCTACTAGACAAAGGGAAGGAATGCATTTTCTGGTCTTCTTGGTCTGGTCTGGTCCTCATTTTCTGGTCTATTACTTTGTCTGTTCAAGAAACATGAAGCTTACAGATGTGACTCATTCTTGCATTCTATTGCCCTGCTATACCGATGGCCAGTGTTTCAGACAATTGCTGTCAGCCTGGGAAAGAGCTGCAGAGCAGAATCTCCAGATGATCTGCAATCAACATGGTGCCCGAGAAGCAAGCATTTATTATTATAAGGCACAAAGAACTGGGATTATTAACTATTGTAGCATATCATTGATTATTCTAATGGGAAATTATACGTGTGTCTGTGTGTGTGTGTGCTCCATATAAACTCTAGGATCTTTTTTCCCTGGTGCCTAATTTGATATTTAGTCTACAGATATTTTGCTCTTTGTCTTCTAAATGCAAACTTGAAATAATAGCACGTATGGTATTACTTCACATGACAAAATTCTAACTTTAGTCAGTTTAGTTTAAATATTTCTTGGTAGCTCATTAAGTCTATGAAAGCATAATAGAATACATTGTATAAAAGTTGGATCTAGGTAACTAAAGCTCCGTTTAGTTCAAAATTCTATTTGATCTTTTTTATCCAGTCACAAATTGATCACTATTTGTTTTCTTAGATTGGTTGACTCTCTTCAATCTCCTCTCACAAGTAATTTTTATATAAAAGAGAATTCCTCTTTATGTGTGTGTGCACAGATTCAAGTTGTTTCTACCAGAATTTATACGACCACACAGATAACTGATTAAGGCGGCAGTACACCTGCAGGGTACAGCCCAGTCCCTACTCCCAAATTCTTATTAAATTCTAGGTACCAGAATTATAAAAAATTCAATTTTATATACATATAAAATTATAGGGGCACCTGGGTGGCTCAGCTGGTTAAGTGTCTGTCTGCCTTTGGCTCAGGTCATGATCCCAGGGTCCTAGGATCAAGCTCATATAATGGCTCCCTGCTTAGCAGGGGAGGCTTCTTCTCTCTCTCCCTCTGCCCCTGCTTGTGTGCTTTCTCACTCATGCTCTCTCTCAAAGAAATAAATAAAATCTTTTAAAAAGTTATAATGTCATAATTGCCCATAAACATTTGCCAGAAAATGCAAGAAACTTGAGGGAAAGAAAAAATTATATATATAATAGCACCAGATTGAACAAAGGATTATCTTTCAACTCTTTTTATTTATTTATTTTTGAAGATTTATATATTCATTTTTGAGACAGAGTGAGCATGAGCAGGAGGGGCAGAATCCACACCAAGCACAAGCCTGATGCAGGGCTTGATCCCCTGAGATCAAGACCTAAGCTGAAACCAAGAGTTGGTCGCTTAACAAACTGTGCCATCCAGGTCCCCCTCAACTCCATTTGTTTTAAGAATGAACAGTACTGGCAACTTTCATATAAGAGACTAAACAACAGTCTAGTTAATACATAGGAATGATATTTGGATTTGGGAGCAGGCAACCAAAAGAATGTGATGGATTTACTTCAGTCAAGAAGTGCTTCTAAGAAGAACTTATAAACTTGATGTCACATTGTGATGAAAACAGGTATTAAAGGAGAGAGAGAGAAGGGTGGGGGAGAGTGGGGAGGAAAGGATAGAAGAGGAGAGAGAGAACGAGATAGAAGATTATTTTCAGTTTACATTAATATCCATAATCATGTCAATGAACAATGTCTGCATTTAGCTGGATCTTGATTCACATATGCATCCCCTATATGAATTTACTACTTGAGAGGAAGAAAAAACTTTGACCCATAGTTCATACTCCTTACTATGAGCAGCTGTTCCCTAGTTTCAGAAAGGTTATTGAATCTAAGGCCAGGATTGCTGGATAAATCACTTTGTGGACAGGTTTATTTATAGTTTCCCATGGTCTGGCAACCTATGACTAAAATATTTTGCTTTTCTTGTTATACCTACTATGTAATAGTAGAAAGATAACAGAAATAGTAATAGTCTCATTTGTTTTAAAAAATGCATAGGGTTCCCCAATCCATGACATAATATGTCCCCAGAAAAGCCACAAAGAAAGCTCTCTGTCCAAACCTGCTGGCAGAGACCTGTTAATTAGACTGGTCTGCTCATCTGGCTCCCCTGGGTTTAGTTACTATAAATTTTGGGCCACATTTTCTAGAGAATATAGTTTCAGGGGGAAACCTAGATATTAGTACTTTATTATAAAGTGAAATCCCAAGGAAGCAAGAGAAGGGGGAACAAAAAATAAAGGAGGGAAGTATTTAAAAAAGTTCTTGAGTTCTTGTCTTAGACTTATAAATTGTTTTCAGAGGTAACATTCTTTGAATGGTTCAACCATGGCAGGAAGGAGAGGGAATTTAGCTCCAGCTTTTATTTATTTATTTATTTATTTATTTATTTATTTATTTATTTTAAGATTTTATTTATTTTAGAGAGAGTGAGAGAGAGAGAGAGAACATGAGTTGTGTGGAAGGGCAAAGGGTGAGGGAGAAGCAGGCTCCCCCTGAACAGGGAGCCTGATGTGGGGCTCAAGCCCCAGGATCCTGAGATCATGACCTGAACCAAAGGCAGACACTTAACAACTGAGCCAACCAGGTGCCCCCTGGCTCTCATCTTCCACTGGTCAATGTTAGCTTACATTGTATCAGCCCTCATGTACCTCAGAGATATGCCACCCAATCCCACCCTAATGACAGAGGTCATTAGAGAAAATAGGCACTACATGTTCACCAACAGCATCATCTGTACAAGCCAGAGAGCAAGAAGGAACCGTCATCATGCCCTGTGCCTACATGAATGCAGCAGTCTGCAGGATACAGCTCCACACGTTCTGTCCTACAAACACACATTATGAATGCCTAACAAGTAGAACAGCATTTTGTACTCCATGGCAACAGAGAAGTGTTTGGGAAAAGAATCTATGGCATGAGTTGTAAGTGAGAAATGCTGAGGTCTTACCCAAGGAGTCGTGAAGTGAAGGAGAAGAGCAACTGCTGCAGTGTGCCTAAGGTAAGCAGATACAAGAAGATAAGTGTACGGGCTTAGCCAGAAGGTAGAAAGAGCACTCAAGATTATCCTTTTGGGGAATATTGAAAAGTGTACGCTGTGGTCTTCAAAAGGACAAGATGGTCCTAGCTAATCTTCCTGGAGGGTTTTCAGTAACATCAGCAGAAAATGGTATCTGAGAATTCCAAGAATCCCAATACCTATGTCTTTTATGGCCATATCTGAGAGGGTGATGCAGAGGATTTCTCATTCAAACACCAAACCACTTGCACAAGCTACTTTCTGTTAGTACACAGATTTAATGACCAGGAAATTGCTTTAAAGACCACAGTGATATCCAGCATTCTTTAATGGGCCTGTCATTACTTTGCAATCCAAACCAAACCAAATTTAAATTTTAAGTAACAACAACAACAAAATCTCCTCCAAATTCTAGGAGGCTTTTATTGAATTTGCATTTAAGTGAATACATGGTCTCAAAAATGTGGTTGCCATGGGGTTTGTGTCTGTTTATGTACCAAGTGCTTGACTTAATTTTTAATTCTGCTAATGAAATAATGCACTGAGGCTATGGTGACTAGCCACTTGCTCATAGATGTAATTAAAATGATGGCTTTTTACAAGTTTGTATTAATACTTATAGGCAAGGGAACATGTAGTCATGAGAGTTGCGGGAGCACTGGTAATCAAGTTTTTTCAGTTGCAGGTTATTCCTTCTGTAAATGTATTTTCAGTAGTGCTCTCCACAAGTCTGCCTTAGCTTATATTGAATTTAGTTCAGGTCCCAAAGTTGGGATTTTCCAATTCTGCAAGGCATGCAAAATTTGAAATTTCCTCATTTGTTTTTCTGACCTCAAGCTGAAAGGTCAGTCATTAACTGGGTTGCATTTCCTTTCCTCTGTAATTTCACAAGGGCCAGTGTGATGAAATTTATTGTTTATTTATAATTCATTAAGATCTGAGAAAATTAGCCGATGATCTCCATTCTTCTGATATTTTTATATTAAGTCTCCTAAAGATTCAGCTTCAGTTCCCACCTCTTCTGTCTCATGAAACTAAAATAAATAGTTTAGCCAACAGCATTTTTTTTTTAACACATTACAATGATCCATGACATCCCAGGGAACAAATGGGAAAGACTCAGTGTCAGTCCCACACTGACATAGATGAAGTCTGTATTTTAGGTTACATCACTTGTAACACAACTCTTCCAGAATTCTGTTCAGAGCTGTTTATTTTTATTTCTTTTATTAAAAAACAGGAATATAATTTTTGTTAAATTTTTTTACTGTCCTTTCAGCTGAAGATCCCATAGAAAAGGAAAAGTCTCTAACTCAAAGAAGAATAATTACTCTTAAATAAGAGTTCTGGTTGTCCTGGTTTGGGTCATGTGCCAACTACTTGATAAATGAGATTACTTCTCATTGAGCAATCTCAGTGGTGTTTCCAAACCTACAGAATGGAAGGAAGTGCTACATGTTTGGGGGTGGGGCCTCCCCAGGTATCACTACTTTTTCTCAACTTCCAGAAAGAAAAACTGTTTTTATTAGCATAATGAAGGATAAAATGTTGAAAGCATAAAAAATTATGTCTACTAGACCATTCTGTCTTTCTACTCTAACTTTTTTTTAATTTATATTTGTTTTAGGTATAAAGTTTAAAAATATATATTTAAATAAATTATGATGAAGGTCAGAAAGTAACTTTTAAAAAAGAAAACCATTTGTTTATGCTATTTTAAGGTTGCAATACATAAAAACACTTTAAAGTTATTAAAGCTTTCAGTACTTAAAACACAGTTTTCTGATAACTTAAAAGTAATACTTAATGCAAGGTTATATTTAAGGTCTATGTTAGTATATAATCCTTTATTAAGTTTTTAGGTACCCATTTGCAATTTTTCATATTTTCCTTTTTGTCTAAAATATCCTATATTGTATTAAAAGTTGACCTCTGTGATGGAATTTCTTATCATAATTTCAGGTACTTAAACATAGCATATTTCCTACTTTTTCTACTGCCTGTTACTCTAGACCACTATGTCACTTATTTAGTGATTTTTTTTTTTATTGGCTTCCGATCTTCCTTGCTAATTGTTTGTCAGTCATTTTCTTTACTAAATTCAAGAAGAAAAAAATTGGCAAAAATTCACACATACTATTTAAACCAATTGACTGAATTTTTGGTGTTCTATATCTTTCTCAAGATATAGGCTGAGACCAAGCTTTATAAACAACAAAGAGACTGTATATAATTAAGAAAATAATCTGGTTTCTACTGTCTAAAATAAACTAATATTAAACTATATTTTTAAAGTTGAAAATTATGGAGGACATTTTAATAACATTTAGATTAAGAAATGTTACTTGGTGCCCTGTTTAGAATACAGAATATATTCTATATTCTGATGGACTCAATTAATTTAATTTTGAGCCTTTAGAAAACTTTAGATTAAATATTAATACTACTTTCATATCAGTCTTCATTAAATTTTATTCTTTATGAACTAAAAGTATTTTAATTATGTTTGCATGATCAGTGGATTTAAAAATAATGGGTACTAATTGTCTAAGGCTATAGCTACCAGAAGTAAGGGACATATTATTTACACCAACTCTTCTGTGTCATGTTAGGTAAAACAAATCAGAATAAACTGCATGTTAGGAGTAATCTCTAAAAACATTTATTTTAGGAAAAATGTTATCAGGGCCCCTGGGTGGCTCAGTGGTTAAGCCTCTGCCTTCAACTCAGTTCATGATCTCAGAGTCCTGGGATGGAGCCCTGCATTGGTGGGGGGGGGGGTCCTCTGCTCAGAGGGGAGCCTGCTTCCCCCTCTCTCTCTGCCCTCTCTCTCTGCCAGCTTATGATCTCTCTCTCTCCCTCTGTCAAATAAATAAATAAATCTTAAAAATATAAAAAGAAAAATTTTATCAGTTAATATGTCAAGGAAGCTAATTTCAAAATGCAATTCTACTAACACAGTGCTTCTTTTTTTTAATTTTTTTAAATATTTTATTTATTTATTTGACAGAGAGAAGTCACAAGTAGGCAAAGAGGCAGGCAGAGAGAGGGGGGGGAAGCAGGCTCCCTGCCGAGCAGAGAGCCCGATGTGGGGCTCGATCCCAGGACCCTGGGATCATGACCCGAGCTGAAGGCAGAGGCTTTAACCCACTGAGCCACCCAGGCACCCCTAACACAGCGGTTCTTAGAAGAAATGCCAAGACCCTGGCAACAATGATATTTAGGTTTGCAAAGCCAAAATAACTGCAAAAGCAAAGTTAAATCTATCCTTCAATAAAAATATTAGTAATAAATTTCATCTTTTTTTTTAAATAAAGCATCAAAAGTTTGTGTATACAGAAGAGTTTAGGGAATATGGTGGAGTAGAAGGATCCTGAACTCACCTTGCCCCACTAACACATGAAGATAATAGCTACGTATATGCAGTTAACTCTGAAATTATCTGAAGACTATCAGAAAAGACTTTTTACAATTAATCATATAGAGGAGTTCACACTGAAAAGGGTAGGAGTGTCAGAGACATGGTTTAGAACCAAACCCTTGGTGAGACTAATTACAAACAGGAAGGATACTACACATGCAGAGAAGTAAAAGGATCAAACTCCACACCAAGCACCATGAGCCCCACACTGGGAAGAGGAGTCCCCAAAACATCTGGCTTTGAAAACCAATAGGTCTTAACTTTGAGAATTTTAGAATCAGTGGGGCTTAACTAGGAATAAACTTAACCAAGGAAGAAGAACTACTCTGAAAACTGTAAGACATTGATAAAAACAAACAAACAAATGAAAAAAAAACCAACCACAAACAAATGGAAAGATATGCCATGCTCATAGAATAAGAAGAATTAGTAATGTTAAATGTCCCCACTACTCAAAACAATCTAAAGAGCCAATGCAATATCTATCAAAATATCAATACAGTTTCTCACATAACTAGAACAAATAATTTTAAAATTTGTATGGAGCCACAGAAGACCCTGAGTAATAAAAGCAATCTTGAAAAAGAAGAAAACTGGAAGCATCACAAACCCAGATTTTAGGATATACTACAAAGCTGTAGTAATTAAAACAGTGTGGTACTTGAACAAAAACAAACACTAGATCAATGGAATAGAGTAGAAAGCCAAGAAATAAACCCATACCTATATGCTCAATTGGTCTAAGATAAAGGATGCAAGAGTCTACAGTGGGGGAAGAAACAGTTTTTTCCATAAATGGTGTTTGGAAAATTGGACAGCTACATGCAAAAGAATGAAAATGGACCACTTTCTTATGCCATACACAAAAATAAACTAAAAGTTGTTTAAAAACTTAAATGTGAAAATTAAAACCATAAAAAAACAAGAAGAAATCATAGGCAGTAATCTCAGACATCACCTTTAGCAACATATTTATAAGTGTCTTCTCACCCAAGAAAAACAAAAATTAACTATTGGGACTGTATCAAAATAAAGAGCTTATGCACAGCAAAGAAAACCATTAACAAAGCAAAAAGACAACCTACTGAATGGGAGAAGATAGTTGGAAATGATATATCTGATAAGGGGTCCATATCCAAAATATGTAAAGAATTTCTACAACTCAACACCCAAGGGAAAAAAAAAATCTGATCAAAATATGGGCAGAGAAACTGAATAGGCATTTTTCCAAACATGACATACAGATGGCCAACAGGCACATGAAGAGATGATCAACCAGTCATCAGCGAAATACAAATCCAAACTATAATGAGATCTCATACCGGTCAAAACAGCTAGTATCATGAAGACAAGAAATAACAAGTGTTAGCAAGGATGTGGAAAAAAGGGAACACTTGTGCACTGCCAGTGGGAATGTAAACTGTTGCAACCACTATGGAAAACTGCATGGAAGTTTCTCAAAAAATTGAAAATAGAAAGAGAGTCTAGTAATTTCACTACTGATTTGCCCAAATAAAATGAAAGCCACTAGTTAAAAAAAATATATATATGCACCCTTATGTTTACAGCAGCATTATTTACAATAGTCAATATGTGAAAGCAACCTGTGCCAATCAATAGAAGAATGATAAGATGATGTGCATATATGTGTACACACATATACAATGGAATAATATTAAGCCACAGAAAAGAGCAAAATCTTGCCATAATGGACCAACAGGGTATTACGCTAAGTAGAATAAGTCAGATAGAACAAGACAAATACTGTATGATTAACTAATATGCGGAATCTAAAAATGACCTGAGATCATGACCTGAGCCGAAGGCAGAGGCTTAACCCACTGAGCCACCCAGAGGCCCCTGATAAACAAGCAAAAAAAAAAAAAAAAAAAAAACACAACACACTCTGAAATACAGAGAACTGGTGGTTGCCAGGGAAAAGGTGGGTAGAGAGATGGAAATAATACATGCAAGGGATGAAGATGTACAAATTTCCAGTTATGAAATATGTCATGGAGTGGAAAGTATAGCATAGGAAACAGAGTCAATAATATTGTTTGGTGACAAATGATACACTTTTTGTGGTAAATTTTAAGTTCTGAGTAGAATTGTCTCAGCAATATGTTGTATGCCTGAAACTAATATAACATCGCATGTTAGTCATCCGTCGATAAAATAGGGTTTGTATGTATAGTTGTTCATAGTTTATAATGTACACACATATATGCAAACACATACTAGACAAGCACTTATAAGAGGATGAAATGGAGTACCCAGTACTTCAATAGATCATAAAATTTGTATTTTTATTTCAACTCTGTCATCTGACAATACTTCATAACCCAAAATATATGTATTTAATCAAAGTATGAAATGTAAATGAAGTTCTGATAGTCTTAGATAGAAGAGGGAAGGAAAGACAGAAAACGTGTTAAGTAAGTCTCCAAAAAAGTCAGATATATAAACTATTAAAGTTAAATATTGCCACATCATAAATCATGCTAAATTTATCCTTGGCAGGGGGACTCAGAGGTAGCCTTAAGCCAAGGCAATAAACTGGTTGAGAGATTGCATCTGGTTAACATATTTGACATTAGAATGTTCTACTTAGTACCATGGCGAATCTTGACAAAGTATGTGCTAAGATATGCTATTATCAAGTAATTTTGATTCCTTGGGCCCAGGAGACGATCCTTAAATGCTTATTTGAATTACTTACTAATCACAAATTCAAAAGAAGCAAGTTAATATTAGTGAAAAAAATGAATTAGTGATGGCTGACTAAAATTCATTTAAAAAAGTAATCAACTTAGAAGGCTACCCTTGGAAACTTTGTTATTAAGGAAGAAAAGGGAAATCATGATTTTAATTCTCTTTTTTTAAATACAGAGTGTAATATATCATGTCCATTAAGAACCAGAATAAAAGAAATAATCCTCTTAACTACATTAACATGTAAAATACCCCTGGTTTATCCAGTTGAAGAAGAATATAATATTTTAGATATCAAATACCAAAATAAAAGTCATATTAATATACAGACTCTGTCTTATATGTCCACATAGGTGAATGTCAATCGCTATTTACATGTAAGCCCATTTATGTGACAGCAGAATGCAAAAAAACTTATTTTAAGAAATGGAGCTCTTCCCACACATTGTGATAATTTCCTGGTGGAAGTCTGTTTTTCATGTCTGATATTTCATCTCTGACTTTAACAGAAATAGTGTTACTTACTAAAATACTTTGAATTCAACATATACTTTGTAGAACTATCATGACATTAAACAACAGAATGATTACCAATACCTATCTGGGTCTCAAAAAGGAACTTGGCTTAATAAAAAAGAACTGAAATCTTTTGTTTTACATTTAGGTAAAAGCAAACAATGTTGTCCAGAGATGGAGGAGCAGGTCCCTTCTCAAGTCCATGTTAAGGCCCAGGCTTCAAGAAGCATCCGCGAGCACAAGCTGCACTCACACTGCTTGTACCAAACACAAACTGCACCAAGGTAAGGTTAGCCTAAATGACTATCCCCAAGCCAGGAGAATGCTCAAGTGGCCAGACACTGTGAAATTCCAGAAAAGCTGAAAGTAGGCAGGGTAGAACAGAGCAACCCTGAAGATGACAGCCAGAGCCCATGGAAGAAACCATAGTCCCAGAGGAGCTCAGCTCAGCAGGTGGGGTTGGGGGAACTCAGAGCTGCAGACACTAAAAGCAGCGAGCCGCATGCGGATGATTGCTCTCAAGGACGGTGTGGGGTTTTCACATGCTGACACTCTCCTGAGTGTCAGGGAGTAAGACGAGTCCCAAATGAGACCCTGTCTTCCAGGACGGGCAGTGCCCACCAATCTGATGGACAATGGCAAGGAGAACAACAGCAACTGAGCAATATTAATATCAGACAACATTGCATAAGGGAAAAAATCTACCCATTTAATGAGGATGAAAAGACAAATCAACAATAAAAACTATAATGATGCCAACACAACCCAATACAACATACTTAAGTAACAAAATCAAGTCATATATGCTAAAATTGTGGAGAAAAATACCACAAATCCACAACCACAATGAAAGATATTAATACAATCATCTCTCAAACACAGAAATCAAGACAAGAAGTAAATAATGGTGTTTGGGCAACTTAATAAAAATGATGAAGATTAATCTAATAGATTAATTTAAACATATTGAGCAGTACAATACAGTAAGTGGTATTGTAGTGATGCAGAGACAACAGAGAACAGGATGAAGATCCTACTGTATGGAGCAAACATTATAAAGCTGTAAGTACGGTAGCATAATGGTTAAAGACCCAGACCATGAAGTCAGTTATCCTGGAAAAACATGTTATTATGTAATGGTGGCTAAGTTAGTGTCTCACCTATAAATAGGATTCATTATGATATCTACTTCACAGAGTGATTGCAAAATCAAATAAAGCAAACAAGATCATATGCTTAAAGTGCTTAAAAATATTTTACCCACAAACACTTAATAAGCATGATATACAGTTTTGTCAACCAAAAAATAGATACAAAGCAATGGGGAAAAGAGCCACATTCTGGCCTCAATGAAATATGGTAAAGCAACCTCCAAAAGACACTGGAATCTTACCAAATGTTTTAAAATGCTGCAAACAACAAACGTTTAAATAACCTAGATGCTACGGTACAGATACAGAACAAGTTCTGCGTGTGTCAAGCCGTGAAGAATGACTGGACAACAGATGGTCTCTGTGGGAGGAAGGGCTGTCAGAGGTAAACGATTTGAAGACCTCAAAAGGGAGAGGCTCATGATAAGGAAGATGATCATGATGAAAATAATGGTCAAAAAAAAAAAAAATAGGAAACATTTATTTGATGTGTAAAATTGCCTGTGTGTTTAGGGTAACTTAATGCTCCATATACGTTGAACCATTGAATTCTCCCAAATTTTAATGAGTTGAGTGCTGTTTTTATCACCATGTTACTGATGGGGAGATTGAGGCACATGTAGATTATCTAACAGGCTCAGAGGTCATGCTGTGGAAATAGCAAGGTTAAGATAGGATATCAACTCAGGTAGTCTGGCTCTAATGATCTCACTCTCACTCTTAATCACTGTGATAAATAGCTACTTATTCTGTATACAGAAATTCTTCTATTACATACATTCACAACGCTTGCTTTAGAGGCAGAAGCTGACACTTTGCTCTGTTTTCATTATGTTAGGCACTTTCACAGTCAGAAAAAAATAAACATTTTCACACCAAGATAAACAATAACAATGAGGTCATTCAGTCTGCTTCTGGTCCCCAAAATAATGAATCCTTGACCTTGTTCCACAAACCTAGACCACTTAGGAATAACACATTTATCTCTGATTTTGTTCTTTCTCTGGATACATATATTTGTGAAAATAATAAATACATGTGAAATTTGCTCTTTTCCCATCATAAACAGAGTGGTAAAAACTTGGTAAGGTTGGCCTTTCCCCCCCTTTTAAGTTGCTTTTAAAAAAATAACTTTAGTTTAGAAATCTTATCCTTTTGAACTTGAACTTATTGCACTCTTTCCTGATAATGTCTTTTTTTTCCTTTTTTTCTTTTTTTTTTTCCTCCCTTATATGCTTCTGACTATTCTTTTGTCTTTGCCTTCCTTTGGCTTTGTCTGGCTGTGTGTGTACATTTGGGAGGGAGCTGGTGTGCTGAGAATGATAGGCAGATAATTCAGTCAGAAAGCTTAAGGCTCCTTTTTTGGCAAGAAATATTATTAATAAGATAATATATAAGTCTTTTGTCTTTCAGCCTTCGTGAAAAGTCACAGTTTTTATATGAATCAAGAACTGCACATATGCACTGGATGTAAAAATACCATTTTTATTCAAATGCCACATAGTAAGTTGTCTCTCTTTACGAGATAAGAAAGATGAAGAACACAGAATATCGACAAACCTGTGAGCTAAAATATATTGCCTTATTAAATGACTAATAACATTTAGGTAACTGTCTCATACGAATGATATTTACTAGGCTCCATCTTGTACCATAAGTTACAGATCTATTTTGTCTTTCTGGTAATCCACGCAAAGGTAGGAGGATATTTTTGTCAACTTTTTTTTTTTTTTTTTTAAGAGCATATTTTTAAATATTTGCCTACTTTAAACATTTGTAAACATGTTTGTGGTAGATACTAACACTCCTCAGCAAGAGTTCCAGTTCTCCCCCTTCTGGACACATGGGACATTTGCATGATTATACTTCTGGAAAAGTGAGATGATATGACATGTGTCACCCTGGGTGCCAGCATTTGATTCTGGTGTGGGCATGTCCAGCACTTTTTTCCTGTTGCAGCCACAGTGAAAGCCAGCATTAATAAGAAAATAAAATGGCATGCTCCTATGGGAACTGGCTGCCTTGGAATCGCAACTATCTACATATAAGCAACAAATATGTTCTTGTTGTTTACTGAGTCCTAGGGTTATTTGTCATGGCGGCTTACTGGCCTATTCTCACGTATAGATTATTTTACAGTTCATTGCACTCTAAAAAATTTGTTTTTGGAAAGAATGTTACTTTAAGAAGTATGTATTCTATTACTCATTTAAGTTGAGATGACCTCACTAGTGATTAAAAAACTAATTTTCTGGGGCACCTGGGTGGCTCAGAGGGTTAAGCCTCTGCCTTCGGCTCAGGTCATGATCTCAGGGTCCTGGGATCAAGCCCTACATCATGCTCTCTGCTCAGCAGGGAGCCTGCTTCTTCCTCTCTCTGCCTGCCTGTCTGCCTACTTGTGATCTCTCTCTCTCTCTGTCAAACAAATAAATAAAATATTAAAGAAAACCCCTAATTTTCCTTTATTTCTTATGTTTTCTCAACATATACTTTGTTTAAAAATTTGTATACGAATGAACAGTTTACAGTATCGGTTACTCATGATACTAGTTGAATAAAAGAGATACCATTTGGTATACCATTTTGTATAACATGCAATTGTAAAATCTGTTAGCATCTACAGGAGATAAACTGATACAGATGCATTACACACATGTACATACACAAGTACTCACGGACTCTACATTTTCAATTTAACAATGTACCTAAATATATTTTCCTCCCATATTTTAACCATATTGTTAAATCTAAATGAGGAGATATTTGTAATAGAAGTGCTAAGATTTTTGAAAAAAGAGACTTATTTTAAAGCATACGTTTTAACAACGTTTGTATTAGCTTCCTTGAGGACTTTTGAAGCCTAAGAACTTTCTTCCAGAATAATGTTTTTAAATGCCTCCAATTAAATTTATAGAATTCAAAGAAAATTGATTATATTGAAAAGGACTTCTAAAAATGAATGTGTAATTTCATGTGTTGTTACTAACACACTAATAAAGCAAGATCTATTTCATGCCTGATAATATTAGGCATCTCAAAATTATATCTGTAAAAAGCATTTTAAAATCTATTCTGTATATGATATAAGATTACGTGTGTTTTGTATTGGTGACAGATCAAAAGTATTTCTAATGCTACTATATGTTTTATTTATATATGTACCTGAAAGAAATATGAATTTAAGTGGAGATTAGTGAATATAAAATATATTTTCATGTGTTCTAATTGTTTGTATATCAAAACAGTCCAATATCTAGTGCCTAGAAAATTTTATATTTTAGCTCTCACAGTTTTTTGGTCGAGTGTACTCAGCTGTGTAGATTCTCACTTAGATCTCTTATTCAGTCAGGTGTCAGATGGGATATGATCTTCTGGAGGTTATTGAGTGTTCAGTGTTGACACTTAACTTATTTGCCTATTTTCCAGCTTCGGTTTCTCCTGTCATGGTGACTGCATTCCAAGAGGCATCCTTCCAAGAGCAGGATCCAATATGTAAGCAAAGCTGCAAGTCATGTTATGACCTAGTCTCAGAAAGCTTTAAGTGTCACTTACACTCCAATCTATTAGTCAAGCAAATCCCTAAATCCTCACCAGAATGGCCCATTACTTAAATGGGTTCTCTATTTTCTTATTATTGAGTCTTAAAAGTTCTTTGTGTATTTTGGGTACCATCTTTTATCATATATTTTTTGCAAATACTTTCCCATAGCCTGTGGCTTGTCTTGATAACTGTGTTTCATGGAGCCCAAGTTTTTAATTTTAATGAAGTCCTGCATACATTTTTTTTTTCTTTAGCATGTGTATTCTAGAGGGCCCTCACTCTTCCATTCCTCTCTTGGGAATGAGCTGCCCACAGGATTTTGCCCTTGATCTCATATCTAAAAAAGCCATAGCCAAGGTCACCCAGATTTTCTCCTATGTTAACATCCAAGAATTTTATATTTTTAGTGTTTCATTTAGGTCTATGATCCATTTTGAGTTACTTTTTGTGAAGAGAGTAAGATCTGTGTCTAGATTTTTCTTTTTCTTTTTTTTTTTAAGTGCAGATTTCCCATTGTTCCAATACCATTTGTTGAAACTACTATCTGCTCCATTACATTGCGTTTTTCCCCTTTGCCAAAAACCAGCTAACTACATTTATGTGAATTTATTTCTGGTCTTTTTATTCTAATTCGTTGATCAATGTATCTATTATTAATCTATTTGTCTATTCTTTCACCTAATCTGGGCTTTTTTGTTTTGCTTTTGCGACTTAAAATTAATATCCTCCTTTCCAATAGACATAGCTTGTCTCTCTTTTCTTCCACATCTTCACTTTCTCCATATCTATTTACTCTTTTCTTGTTGTTTACAAGACTGCTTGTATTTTTCCTGTCTTAAAAAAATAGCCCTACATCCCTTTATACTAGACTACACAATAACTTATTCATGTTCTGTTTTCCTTGCTTTATCACTGCTGGTTTTCACATAGGCACATCTGTAACTTTGGTCTATAGTTGTTCTAGTAGTTGATTTAGTTAAGTGCCCCTGAATTTTTCCCTTACCCATACTTATTTTCTTTGGACTCTTTCTGAATATATGGCATTCCTGAATTCCATTTGCAAACTTGTCTGCCTCTACCAGACTTTCTCTCTTTTCTTTTCTTTCTTTCTTTCTTTTTTTTTTTTAAAGAAAGAGAGAGGGAGAGAGAAACTTAATCAGGCTCTACACCCAGCATGAAGTCCAATGTGGGGCTCAATCTCAGAACATGAGATCATGACCTGAGCTGAAATCAACAGTTGGGTGCTTAACCAACTGAGCCACCCAGGTGCCCTGCCTCTACCATAAATTTTAATGTCCATTATTTATTATATGTATAACGGACATTAAAATTATATGTCCATTATATATAATGGACATTAAAAATAATGGACACAAAAATTTTTATGTCCACTTTATATAATGGATATATGTATTATATATATCCATTCATCTATTAATGAAACTTGGGTTGTTTTCATATCTTTGCTATTGTAGATAATGTTGTAATAAAAATAGATATACATATATCTTTTTATATTAGTGTTTTCAGTGTGTGTGTGTGTGTGTGTGTGTGTGTGTGTGTGTTTGAAAATACCTAGTAGTGGAATTACTGGATTATATGGTATTTCTATTTTCAATTTCAGGAAGAGTATACCGAAATAAAAAACTTTTGTACAGCAAAGGAAACCATCAACTAAACAAAAAGACAACCTAACTAATGGTAAAAGATATTTGTGAATGATATATCTAATAAAGGGTTACTATACAAAATATGTAAGAAATGAATATAACTTAACACCAATAAAGCAAAGAATCAAACTAAAAAATGGGAAGAGGACCAGAATAGCCATTTTTCCAAAGACATACAGATGGCCAATACACACATGAAACATCACTCATCATCAGGAAAATACAAATTGAAATCACAATGAGGTATCATCTCACACAAGTCAGAGAAAGTAGTAAAAAAAAGACAAGAAATAACGAGTGTTGGTGAGCACATGGAGAAAAGGCAACCTCTTTCCCATTACACTTGATGTCAAAACTTGATATTTAGGATATGTTTTTTATTAGAATTTGGGGGCAGGTGGTTGGTGCCTTGGTGATTCAGTCAGTTAAGCATCCAACTCTTGATTTCAGCTCAGGTCATGATCTCAGGGTCATGAGATCCAGCCCTGCATCAGGCTCTGCCCTGGGCAAGAAGGCTCCTGAAGTTTCTCTTTCTCCCTCTGCCCTTCCCCACAAAAAATGGAATTTAGAAAGCAAAATATGGATAATTTCTTGGTGGTCCACTTCATGTGCTTTTGAACTTGAACACTTAAGTATGGTTATTTGGTACTAAATGGAGTTAGATTCCATGATGGCTAATGCACCTGCTTTGCAATCTGCTCAAAGCCATCCCCATTCTGTACTTTGTATATCAATTTCTTCCTGTATTTTGTGCCTTTCATGATTATGAGATAGCTGTGCATATCAACAAGAGCTATAGAGTCCTTTGAAGCAAAAAAAAAAAGACCATCAATCTCTTCTCCAATTTATCCCTTCAATTTAACATTGCCAAACATGGGCCATGTATCTACTTCTGAAAGAACAGTAAGATGAAGCTTGTGTTAATGGACTTCTGTCATGAGCTCATAACTCAAAAATATATAATTAATATAAACTGTTTAGAGGAGTCATTCCCCAATGAAGTACAAAAATATATAATATAAACTGTTTAGAAGAGTCATTCCCCCAGTTAAGTACTGTGACTGGACAACAGATGCGCTGAGGTATTGTCATCTTTCTCTCCTCTAAGGCACTGAGCTGAGCATAGTCAATGGAGCTTCATCTGGTTCTTCCTGCTGAAAGCAGATTCAGCCATTTACCCTGATGTATCTTGAAATTCTACCAGACATCTTATGTATGTGCATAATGATTAAAAAGAAAATTTGGGAAGGGGTGAAAATTTATTTCACCCCTGAATATAGAATGAGATTAACCTCTGGGAACCAAAATGACTAAGCATAAAAATGTAGGGGGGGAAATACACACACCCACACACACACACACACACACACACACACACACACACGACTAAACAATAAGAGTTCCACCACATGGAGGTAAGGGTGTGGTGAACTGAGTGCTGAGCAGGAAACAGAAAAGTTCACCACACCTCCAGAATGTATTTTTTTTTTCCCCCTAACTCAAGTATACTATATCATTCCATATCACCTTAGGAATAAATTCATAAATCATTTTGACCTGATACCAGCAGACTTCTCAACATAAAGAACTGCTGAAGTTTTTCCAATTCTTTGTTGCTTCCATGCTACTTACATACTGATTTGGGTTGCTATCTGGGACTTCTTCCTTAGTTTGGTTATAAATTTCCTATTTTTCATTAATGACTCAATTTTTGGTACTACTTTTTAAAAGGCCAAGGTTGGTCCCTCACTGCTTCCCATAGTACCCTGTGTATCAGATCACAATCACATTAAAGTGATTATTATAATTGTATGATCACAATTAATGTTTGGCTTATTTGTCTCTTTCAACTTTGTGAATTCTTTGTGAATAAGAATAATTATAATTTACTTTTACCTCTCACCTACCAAACTCAGTTTAACACATAGTAGGCTGTTATTTTAGGGCAATAGATATTTCCTAACTCCTGCTTTGAAAGTAAAACTTAGGAACTGAGAGGACAAATACATCTAAGAAAGAATCCTTGCTCTCTGTAGTGAACAAAATGATGAATTAACTCATTAGAACTAGTTGACAATTGTTTCTATTTGAATTAGTGGCCTTTGGGTATTGTTGCTTTGGTTTTCGCAGTCTTTGAGACAACTTTCAATTCCTTTCTCAATGAGTAGATATACTCTTCTGCAGTTGTCCTTGCAGAAACGTGTACACATATTAGCTCAGTTAGAAGAGAGGGAGATTTGAGTGTTAGTATTCTAGAGCTTCTAACATCTTTTATAAATCCTTTCTTTCAAAGTGTTATAATCATAATAAATGAACTGCCAACATTTCAATCATTTCATCACTAGGTGAGAACAGCACAAGGTGATTTTGTAGTATAAAAACAGAATTGGGTTAAAAACATGTTACATGTTGTAAGATGTGCAAAATCCTTGAAAAAAAGGTAATAAATGAGAGAGATCCTCAGGGATTCTTTTAGAAAGAGAAAGAAAATATCTGTGATAAATAATAAAAGCTATATTAAGGAATTTATGGTTGAATCTACAGTTAAATATAGCATACTATTTTCTGTAAGATAAAATTTGAGTGGGATGCTAGAACTTTTTACCTATTGATTCTGGATAGTGTGGGACAATAGTGCATTACAATGATTATGTTGTAATGGTTTAATTGCATGCCCTCCATTCCTTAAGGATTAATATTAAGTTCCTATCCATCACTGTGTTCATAATAACTAGTAAGCTCTCCAGAATGGAAGATTTTTAATAGAAATATGAATAAGTACAGATATCCTGAAATATGAATTTTAAATTCCCCTAGATTTTAAAAGTAGATTTGTAAAACTGCATTAGAATTTCAACTTCTGTATATCAAAATTACAAATTATAATTAGAAGACAGCAAGAACAGAGTTTTGGGAATGGGGGGAAAAGGCAAAACAGATGGTACAAAGATAAAAAAATACAGCAGATACAAACCTCAGTCTACAATTTAATAGAAGATGTACTAAAGGAGGACATGATGATATTTGTAGTAACTGCTCTAAACAATATATGATTTTAAAAATTGTGTGAAAATAGTTAAAATAAGCTGGTCCCACATAAACATTAAAAATGGAAAGATTAGGTATTAAAGTATATTTTCATTCATTGATTTATTCTTAATTTAAGTAATTATTATAATTATTTGTAAATAATTAATTATTTGTAAGTATTGTAAATAACTAAAATTAACCATCAAATGGAATGAGTTCAGCTGAAGAGGGAAACAGAGTTAACATGAGATGGAAAAGTAGCTTCTATAAGACCAACTAACTTATAGATGACAACTAAATACCCTAGACAAAATATAAAAAGTGGTTACTCAAGGGCAACCTTAGATGATCAAAGGAAGGTGGATTTGAAGTGTTGGATATTTGAAAGAAACAAAAAGCATCGGTGTATTTATATGTTTCTAAAGTGTCATCTGAAAATTGACAACAATCAGTACTGTGTGGGGTGGCAAAATCTTGGATAGACACTGTATGCACTGGCTTGAGAAACTAGAACAGAGTATATGGTGAATATAACAGCTGGGAAAAAAGGTGGATATTCTAGACAGAACAGATAAATAGCAAATTTGTGGTAAAAACCCTGCTTTAATCTCCTACTCATCACGAAATTCTGTATTTAAATTGGGTATAAATCTCCAGTTGATCCCTGCAGTATGTAGGCAAGGATTAAACTCCAAGAAGCCAGTTAAGGCCAGAGAAACAAATCAGATTTTTTTCTTCCACACTGTGAGGGAGGTGCAATTTGAACTGAGTCTAGTCGGGGTAAATGACTTCAAAAGATAAGAAAAAAATACTCTTTGGAGAAAGTATCATTCAACATATTCAACACAGAGTCCAAACATTACTAAAGATTAACAAAAATGGAGCAAATGTGAAACATAATTGAGAAAAAAAAAACACATAAGAACTATAATTCTGAGTGACCCAGATGCTATAATCAATATGTTAAATCTTATTATATAACTTGGTTCAAGAATACAAAAATATGCTTGCAATAATTGAATAAGAACTGTCAAAACACATAGAAATTTTAAAAAGGAAAGAACCAAATTAGAACTATAGATTTGAAGAGGGAATTAATACAGTGCAAGATAGATAAGACAACTTATGAACTGAAATACGAAGATAATAAAACAATAAGAAAAAAATCAAAGGAGCATAGGTGACATATAGGGTATAATGAAAATATCTAACATATGAGTAATTGAATTCCCATAAAGAATGAATATGATACTAGAAATATGTGAGAGGAAAGGCTGATTTTTTTTCCAAGCTGGAAAAAAAAATCAAATTACAGATTTTAAAAGTGTTAGCAGTGCACATAAAAATATACAATACTAGAAGTTGGTGGAGAAGTAGGAGACCCTGTTTCAACCAGGGTTCTGAAGTGAGCTAAATAACTACCAGAACACTCTGAACACCCATGAAATCAGCCTGAGATTTAAGATTATACACTTCTGGATCTCTGTGGGAGCAGATCATCAGTGGAGAGGTAAAGCAGAGTGGGAACATTGGGACTGATATTGGAGGATAAACAAAAGGGGAAGGGAACCACCAGAAGTGACCCACTGGAAAGTAATACCCCAATATGATAGTGCCCTGTGATTGGGGACCAGCATTAACTTGGAGTATGATTTAAACCACTCAAAAAGAGCAAAAGATCTTAGGGCAACTGGTGGAATTGGGTGGTTATGGGCATGGGCCTAAGCCCAGAGTTCCACGATGGTCACTACCAGTGACCACCTGTGCCAGAAAGAGCCCGGCAGGGTCTCCAGTCCATGGTCCCTCAGTAGGTGGCTTTCCCCTGCTTGTACCACCACTGGGGCTGAGTGCAGTCCCCCTGCACTTGAGAGAGCCTGGTTTGGGCACCAGCCAATGGTCTCTGGGCCTGCAGCCTTCTGCAACCTGCACAGCTACAGGGTCTGAGTGCACCCAGCTGGTGCCTGAGAGAACTCCAGGAGGACTCCAATCAGGGTCCCTCAGCTGGCAGCCTTTATGACCGCCACTGCTGGTTGTGAGCATAGCTGGCATGGGTGTGGGCTCCAGACACCAGTCCTGGCAATGGCAGCCACTGAGTGCAGGCTCATCGGGACAATATCAGTCACAGTTTTAGTGGCGTGGGGGTGCAGAGACAAGTGGGAGCTTCAGATGACCACTGAGATGGTGGCTGGGGTGTGCACCTCCTGTGGGAGGTTGCAGTGTTCTGCAGAGTTTGCAGAAGGGGAGTCTGTGTGTTCTGGACTATCCAGAAGGGAGCAGACTGAGGCTTCTCTCTTAGGCGGAGGTCTGGGTGCAGACAGTTTACTTTGCTTTGACCCTCCAAAAAGCCACAAAAAAGCCGCCAAAAACAAAAACATCCAGAGAACAAAAGCCTGAAAAACCAGTTTCCACAGAGTCCAGCCCCTTGATAAGGGGCAGGGCAACTCACCCCAACCAATACTGACTGAAAAACAACGTGGCAGTCCCCTCCCCCAAAGACAAGCCAGAAGAACAAGAGGACAACCACCACAGGGCCCCCATAAAACTATAAAACCCCAATATCAGGAGAAAACAGTATATTAAGCTCCCAGTACTGCCCCAAAACTTGTATATTTCATAGATACAACTTTCACTTTTAATTTGTCCTCACTATTCCTGTTCATTTTAATTTTTTAACCCACTTAACATTTACAACTAGAGATTTAATACAACATATTCCATTATAAACTTTTAACTTGAACTTTTTTCATACATATACATTTTCCTTTTTTCTATTTTTTAAATATACATATAGATATAAGCTTCAACATAATTCTCTTTCCCTAATCAATACTATCCCTATATATAAAACAGTTTTAATCTCCCTTTATCTCTGCAAAGTTGAGTCCTTTAACAAAGATATCAAGATACACTCAGGGAGAATCAAAATAACCTTCCTCGCCCACATCGAGGGTTTATAACCACCTCCCATCTTATTCTTCTGTCAGAGTTTTTGTTTATTTGTTTTTGTACTATACAAAATTTATTCCTGGGGTTCATTTTGGATATTTTGTTTTGTTTTGTTTTGTTTGTTTGTTTGTTTTCTTGTCCTTTACTTCTGCCAGTCTTTTGGTTTGTTTCTTTGTTTAGTACCTTATAAATCTTACTTTTGGGTCTCATTTTGGCTGGGTTTTCTCTTTTTTTATTTCTCTCTCTCTCTCTCTCTTTTTTTTTCTTTTTGGTGGTAATTTGTGATTACTCCGAAACTTTCTAGGGTGCACCTTGCCTGGATCATGGTTGATATATTCAGCTATACATCCCCCTCAACAACCTCTCCTCAAAATGACTATGAGGAGGAACACCCAAGAGAGGAAAAATTCAAAGACTGTGTCCTCTCCATCAGAACTATTGGATATGGACATAAACAGTATGTCAGAAAGGGAATTTAAGATAACAATTATCCAGGCAATGGCTAGGATGGAAAAGACCATTAGTTACAGCATAGAATCTCTAAGGGCAGAAGTGAGGGCTGACCTGGCAGTACTAAAAAATGCTATCAATGAGATCCAATGTAATATAAATACTCTAACAGCTAGGGTAAACAAAGGCAGAAGATCGAATTAGTGATCTAGAAGATAAACTGATAGAAAAGAAGGATCACGAGGAGGCTTGGAACAAATAGCTTACAAACCATGAAAACATAATTAGGGAAATAAATGACACTATGAAACATTCCAAAATCAGAATTATTGGGATCCTTGAGGAGGTGGAGAAAGAGAGATTAGAATATATAGTTGACCAAATGCTGGATGAAAATTGCCCTAATCTGGGGAATGGAATAAGTATATGTGTCCTAGAGGCATAAAGGATAACATCCCCTCCCCCCAAGATCAATGAGTCTAGAAAGACACACTTAATTGTGAAATTCATGAATCATAATTTCAGACAAGAGGTCTTAAGGGCAGCTAGGTGGAAGAGATTACTTATGTATAGAGAAAGGTTCATCAGAATGACATCAGAACTGTCCACAGAAATGCGGCAAGTCAGGGCTGGAAAGACATATTCAGGGCACTAAATGAGAAGAATATGCAGCCAAGAATACTTTTTCCAGCAAGGCTGACATCCAAAATGGGTAGAAAGATAAAGAGCTTCAAGACCAGCAAGGTTTAAAAGAGTATGTGATGGGATTCCTGGGTGGCTCAGTTGGTTAAGCAGCTGCCTTTGGCTCAGGTCATGATCCCAGCATCCTGGGATCGAGTCCCACATCGGGCTCCTTGCTCGGCAGGGAGCCAGCTGCTCCCTCTGCCTCTGCCTACCACTCTGTCTGCCTGTGCTCGCTCTCTCTCTCTCTCTAACAAATAAATAAATAAAATCTTTTTTAAAAAAAGTATGTGATGACCAAGCTGGGCTCTATAAAAGAAGAAAGAACCCAAGAGTGACATAGAATGGAAATTACAGGGACAATCTATAGAACCAAGGACTTCACAGGCAACATGATGTCAATAAAAACTTTTCTTTCTGTAATCATTTTCAGTGTGAATGGCTTAAATGATCTCGTTAAATGTCACAGGGTTGCAGATGGGATAAAACAACAGGGCCCATATATATGTTGTCTACAAGAGACACATTTGGAACCTAAAAATATATGCAGACTGAAAGTGAAGGAATGGAGAACCATCTTTCATGCCAACAGGCCTCAGAAGAAAGCTGTGGTAGTGATTCTCCTATCAGATAAATCAGAGATACAGAAGGACATTACATCATCCTTAAAGGGTCTATCCACCAAGAAGATCTAAAAATCATAAATATTTATGCCCCCAGCATGGGAGCAGCCAACTATATAAGAAAACTATTAATCAAGACAGAGTCATTTGATATGAATACATTAATTGTAATGGATCTTAACATGCCTCTCTCAGTAATAAACAGACCATCTAAGCAGATAATCAACAAAGAAACAAGAGCTTTGAGTGACACATTGGACCAGATGGGCCTCATAGACATATACAGAACTTTCCACCCTAAAAGAACAGAATATTCATTCTTCTTGAGTGAACATGGAACTTTCTCCAGAATAGACCACATACTGGCTCACAAATCAGGGCTAAAACCAACACCAAAAGACTGAGATTATTCTCTGCATATTCTCAGACCACAACACTTTGAAACTGGAATTCAACCACAAGAAAAAGTTTGGAAGAAATTCAAACACTTGGAAACTAAAAACCACCCTGCTTAAGAATGTTTGGATCAACCAGGAAATCAAAAAGCTTAAGCAATCCATGGAAACGAGTGAAAATGAAGACACTTTGGTCTAAAACCTATAGGATATGGCAAAGGCCGTACTAAGGGGAACATGCATAGCCATCCATGCCTCACTCAAAAAATTGAAAAATCCAGCATACACCAACTCTCTTTATACCTTAAAGAACTGGAGAGTCAACAACAAATTAAGCCAACCCCATGCACAAAAAGGGAAATTATTAAGATGAGAGCAGACTTCAATGAGTTAGAAACTAGAGATACAGTAGAACACATCAATGAAACTAGAAGCTGGTTCTTTGAAAGAATTAATAAGATCAATAAACCATTGGCCAAACTAATCCATAAGAAAAGAGAAAGGACCTGAATTAATAAAATTATGAATGGGAGAGATCACGACTAATGCAAAGGAAATAGAAACAATCATCAGAATTTATTTTCAACAGTTATATGCCAATAAGTTAAGCAACATAGATGAAACGGATGCATTCCTGAAATCCTATAAACTCCCAAAACTGAAACAGGAAGAAATTGATAACTTGAATAGACCAATATCTAGTAACAAGATTGAAGCAGTTACCAAAAACCTCCCAAAAAACAAGAGCCCAGGACCTGACGGATTCCCTGGAGAATTCTACCAAACATTCACAGGAGAAATAATACCTATTCCCCTGAAGCCATTTCAAAAAAATAGAAACAGAAGGAAAACTTCCAGACTCTTCTTATGAAGCCAGCATCACCTTGATCACTAAATCAGGCAAAGACCCCACCAAAAAGGAGAATTTCAGACCAATATCCCTGATGAGTATGGATGTTAAGATTTTCAACAAGATCCTAGCTAATAGGATCCAATAGTACATTAGAAAGATTATCCACCATGACGAGGTGGGATTTATCCCTGGGATGCAAGGGTGGTTCAACATTCACAAGCCAGTGAATGTGATAGAACAAATTAATAAGGGAAGAAAGAAGAACCACGTGGTCTTCACAATCCATGCAGAAAAAGCATTTGACAAGATACAGCACCTGTTCCTAATTAAAACACTTCAGAGTATAGGGATACAGGAAATTTTCCTCAAATTCATAAATCTATCTTTGAAAAACCCACAGTGAGTATTATCCTCAATGGGGAAAAGCTGGCAACCTTCCTTTTGAGATCAGGAATATGACAAGGATGTCCACTCCCACCACTTGACAGAGAGAGAGAGAGAGAGAGAGATCACAAGTAGGCAGAGAGGAAGGCAGAGAGAGAGGGGGAAGCAGACTCCCCACTGAGCAGAGATCCTGATGCGGGGCTCAATCCCAGGACCCTGAGATCATGACCCAAGCTGAAGGCAGAGGCTTAACCCACTGAGCCACCCAGGCACCCCTGCTTTCTTTTATACAAACAATGAGCATATAGAAAGGGAATTGATTCAATTTACTATATCACCAAGAACCCCAAGATACCTTGGAATAAATCTAACCAAAGAGGCAAAGGATCTGTACTTGAGAACTACAGAACACTCATGAAGGAAACTGAAGAAGACAGAAAAAGATGGAAAAGCATTCCATGCTCATGGATCAGAAGAATAAACATTGTCAAAATGTCTGTACTGCCCAGAGAAATCTAAACTTTCAGTGCCATCCGGATCAAAATTCCACCAGCATTTTTCAAAGTGCTGCAATAAACAATCCTAAAATTTTTGTGGGACCAGAAAATACCCTGAATTACTAAGGAAAACAAAGCTGGGGGCATCACGTTACCTGATTTCAAGCTTTACTACTAAGCTGTGATCATCAAGACAGAGTGGTACTTTCACAAAAACAGACACATAAACCAGTAGAAGAGTAGAGAGTCCAGATATGGACCCACAACTCTATGGTCAAATAATCTTTGACAAAGCGGGAAAGAAATATCCAGTGGAAAAAAAGTCTCTTCAATAGATGGTGTTGGGAAAACTGGACAGCTATGTACAGAAAAATGAAACTCAACCATTCTCTTATGCCATACACAAAGATAAACTTGAAATGGATAAAAGACCTCAACATAAGGCAGGAACCTATCAAAATCCTAGAGGAGAGCATCAGCAATAAGTTCTTCACCATCAGCCACATCAACTTCTTTCAAGACATCTCTCCAAGGGAAAGGAAACAAAAGTGAAAATTAACTTTTGGGACTTCGTCAAGATCAAAAGCTTCTGCACAGCAAAGAAAACAGTCAACAAAACAAAGAGGCAACCCACGGAATGGGAGAAGATATTCAAAAATGACGCTACAGAAAAAGGGCTCATATCCAAGATCTATAAAGAACTCCTCAAACTCAACACCCAAAAGACAGATAATCATGTCACAAAATGGACAGAAGACATGAATAGACACTTCTGCAAAGAAGACATACACATGGCTAACAGACACATGAAAAAATGTTCCTCATCATTAGCCATCAGAGAGATTCAAACCAAAACCACATTGAGATACCACCTTACACCAGTTAGAATGGCCAAAATTAACAAGACAGTAAACAAGTGTTGGAGAGGATATGGAGAAAAGGAAACCTTTTACACTGTTGGTGGGAATTCAAGTTGGTGTAGCCACGTTGGAAAACATTGTGGAGATTCCTTAAGATATTAAAAATTAGAGCTTTCCTATGACCCTGCAATTGCACTACTGGGTATTTACCCCAAAGATACAGATGTAGTGAAAAGAAGGGCCATATGTGCCCCAATGTTCATAACAACAATGGCCACAATTTTTAAACTGTGGAAAGAGCCAAGATGCCCTTCAACAGATGAATGGATAAAGAAGATATGGTCCATATATACAATGGAATACTACACCTCCATCAGAAATGATGAATACCCAAATGTGTCAACATGGATGAGACTAGAGGAGATTATGTTGAGTGAAATAAGTCGAACAGAGAATGTCAATTATATGGTTTCTCTGACTTGTAGAGCCAAGGAATAACATGAAGGACATCAGGAGAAGGAAACGAAAAGTGAATTGGGGGAAATCAGAAGGGGAGACAAACCATGAGAAACTGTGGTGGCATGTATTGCATGGAGCACTGGGTGTGGTGCACAAACAATGAATCTTGGAATATTGAAACAATAAGATAAATTAAAAATATGAAATATTAAGTAATCCTATAATACAAAGACAAAGAAGTTCTGAAAGGTAACAAAACAAATATCATCACCTTTAAGGGAAGAGTAAGATCACAAATGTCTTCTCAGTATAAACAATAGAAGCCAGAAATAAAAATGGAATAAAAACTTTTAAACTGCTCAATGAATATAACTACCAAACAACTGTGTCAAAAATGAGCCAAACTACTGTGTCAAAAATGAGATTAAGTGGGGCACCTGGGTGGCTCAGTCAGTTAAACCTCTGCTTTCTGCTCAGGTCATGATCCCAGGGTCCTGTGATTGAGCCCCACATGGGGCTCTCTGCTCAGCGGGGAGCCTGCATCCTCCTCTCTCTCTCTCTGTCTGCCTCTCTGCCTACTTATGATCTCTGTCTGTCAAATAAATAAATAAAATCTTTAAAAAATGAGATTAAGTATAAATAGACTAATGGGGGAGGATATGCATTTGTGGGGGCAGGGGCATGTGGGAACTCTGTGTCTTCCTTTCAGTTTTACTATGAACCTGAAATTTCTCAAAAAAAAAAAAAATCTAAATTGCAAAAAGTATTGTACACCTGAAACTAATATTACACTGTATGTTAAGTAATTGGAATTTTAAAAACACAGATATAATGAAAAAATAGTAAAAATAAGCTGTAAATATATTTTAAATAGTCTATTTAAAAGACACTGTCAGACTGTACCAAAACATGCATATACATATATACACATATAGATACATCTACATACATATGTTATACTATATAAAAAATTACTTTTCTATTTTACTATAAGGAAACAAAATGAAAAGTGTATACTAGACAGAAGAACAGAATATAAGTCAGAAATCTTGGTTGAATATCAATGCTGTTACTTTTAAGACTTCCCTGAGGGGTAATTTTCATTATTAGACCATAATGCTGTTGATTCTTCTCAGCCAATGTGTAGTAAGGTAGTATATTAAAATTAAAAGTAGTATATTAAAAGGTAGTATATTAAAATTAAAATTAAATTAAAATCATTAACTTAATAAATAATTCAATAAAATTCAATATTTATAATTTTATTAAATTATATAAAACATAATATACCATATTATATATTATTAAATATTTAATAAGTATTTAATATTTAATAAAATTTAAATAGTTAATTAAAATTAAATTTTATTGAACTATTTTATATAATGTAATTTTATTATACATAATTTTATTGAATTATTTATATATAATTTTGACATATTATATATTTTATATATAATAAAATTTTATTGGATTTTATTAGACTATTAAAATGGTTTAATAAAAATTAATAAATTGAAATAATTAATTTAATAAAATTAAAATAAGGTAGTATGTTAAAATTATAATAAGGTAGTATACTAAAATATGTAATAAGGTAATATATTAAAATTAAAATGAAGTAGTATATTAAAAAGCAAGGTAGTATAATAAAATATATTAAAAAGTATATAAAAATATAACACCCCAGCTCTTTGAAATTGTGTTATACTTTCTTAATTTTTCTCATTCAAAGTGAGATTCTACTATATGCTATATGATTAACTCTACAATTTATCCACTCAACACATACTTACTGAACATCTACTATATGGCAGATGTTGTTCTAGGTGCTGTTGATACAGCTGTTAATAGACATACAGGGACGCCTGGGTGGCTCAGTTGGTTAAGCGGCTGCCTTCGGCTCAGGTCATGATCCCAGCGTCCTGGGATCAAGTCCCACATTGGGCTCCTTGCTTGGCAGGGAGCCTGCTTCTCCCTCTGCCTCTGCCTGCCACTCTGTCTGCCTGTGCTCACTCTCATGCTCTCTCTCTCCCTCTGACAAATAAATAAATAAAATCTTAAAAAAAAATTGACATACAGACTTTTCTCATGGAACTTATATTTCTAGTAGTAGCAGACAAACAAATGATCAAGGAAACAAGAGATAACAGTTAATAATAAGCATTTTAAGCAAATAACCAGGGAATATGAACCCTGGAGACAGACTCTTGCCTTAACCAAAATAGTTATAAAAGAAGTCTGTTAAGATTAACTCTAAGAAGTGATCTGAATAGGGGCACCTGGATGGCTCAGTGGGTTAAAGCCTCTGCCTTCGGCACAGGTCATGATCTCAGGGTCCTGGGATCGAGCCCCACATCCGGCTCCCTGCTCAGCTCAAATAAATAAATAAAAATCTTTAAAAAAAAAAAGTGATCTGAATAAAATCAACCAACTATTACACAGGCATGTCTGAGAAACAGACTATAAGTAAATAAAGCATTGAGGACAAATGAATGAAGACTGGAGCTGAATGATTGGGGGGAAAAGGTGAAAGAAATAAGGATATAGATGAGAAAGGACATTAAATATTATTCTGAATGAGATGATAAGGAGGAATCTGGATGAGGAGTCTGTAGAGAAGGAACATCACCCCTCCCTAGTGTTTTCCAGTTTCATAAACGTCCAAAACTTTTACTTGGGGACTTGGCTAAGTTTAAAACATGTAATGCATGTAGGATGCTATTGGTATATTTTAGGTGAGATAATATACATATATATGTATATAACAATATGCATGTGGGAACATTGTATTTTTAATATTTTTATGATTATTTTATGATAAAATGTCAAATATAAAATATTTGAATCATTCTGGGATAGAACTTTTTATTCATGTATAATTAACATACAGTGTTATATTAGTTTCAGGTATACAATATTATGATTTCACAATTCTATACATTTCTTAATGCTCACCAAGATGAGTATATTCTTAATCCCCTTTATAAAGCTATAGTAATAAAAACAGTATGGTACTGGCACAAAAAAATAGACACATAAATCAACAGAACAGAATAGAGAATCCATAAATTAACTCATGATAATACAGTTGATTAATCTGCTACAAAAGATGCAAGAATATACAATAAAAAATGGGCAGTCTCTTCAACAAATGGATCTGGAAAGATTCCAATTTCTTACATTATACACAAAAATAAACTTAAAATAGATTAAGGGCCTAAATGTAAGACCCGAAACTATAAAACTTTCAGAAGAAAACACAGGCAGTAATCTCTTTGATATTGGCTATAGAAACACTATTCTAGTTAGGTTCCTTCTGGCAAAGGAAACAAAAGCAAAATTAAACTATTGGGATTACACCAAAATAAAAAGCTTCTGCACAGCAAAATAAACCAACAAAACAAAATGGCAATCATCTGAATGGGAAAGGATATTTCCAAATGAAATATCTGGTAAGGGGTTAATATCTAAAATACATGAATAATTTATACAACTAACTACACACACACACACACACACACACACACACACACATGCTCACACACACACACAATCTGATTAAAAAATGAGAAGTCCTGAATAGACATTTTCCCAAAGATTATATAGATGGCCAAAAACATCATCCCCCACCATGTAGAACTGACACACAAATTTAGCAAAGTTTCAGGCTACAAAACCAATGTACATAAATCTGTTCCACTTCTATACACCAATAATTAAACAGCAGAAATAGAAAACGAGGAATCTGTTCCACTTAGAATTACATCAAAAGCCATAAGGTACTTAGCAATAAATGTCACCAAAGAGGTAAAGACCTATACTCTGTTTTTTGGGCGGTGAGTATGAGAAGTTCTCTATAGATCTTGGATATCAGCCCTTTGTCTGTAGTGTCATTTTCAAATATCTTTTCCCATTCTTTGGGTTGCCTCTGTTTTGTTGATTGTTTCTTTTGCCTCAACATTTATAGAAGCAATGTCCACAATAGCCAAACTGTGGAAAGGGCCAAGATGTCCTTCCACAGACAAATTGATAAAGAAGATATGGTCCATATACACGATGGAATATTACTCAGCCATCATAAAGGATGAATACTGAACTTTTGCATCAACATGGATGGGACTGGAGATTATGGTAAATGAAATAAATCAAACAGAGAAAGTCAATTATCATATGATTTCACTTATTTGTGAAATATAAAGAATAGCATGAAGGCCATTAGGAGAAGAAAGGGAAAAATGAAGGGGGGGTGATCAGTGTGGGAGACCAACCATGAGAGACCAGGAACTCTGGAAAACAGATGGAGGGTTTTAAGGATGGGTTAAGGAGATGGGTGAGTCTGGTGATGGGTATTAAGGAAGGCACAGATTGCTTGGAGAACTGGGTATTATATGCAAACAATGAATCATGGAAAACTATATCAAAAACTAATGATGTACTGTATGGTGACTAACATAACATAATACAAATAAATCTATACTCTGTAAACTATAGAACACTTATGGAGAAATTAAAGAAGACACAAAGAAATAGAAAAACAACCTATGTTCATGAACCAGAAGAACAAATATTTTAAAATATCTGTACTACCCACAGCAATCTACACATTTAATTCAATTGCAATCAAAATACCACCGACATTATCCACAGAGCTTGAAGAAACAATCCTAAAACTTGTATGGAACCACAAAAGACCTTGAATAGCCAAAACAATCTTGAAAATAAAAAGAAGAGCTGAAGGAATCAAAATTCTGGATGTCAAGCTATATTATAAAGCTGTAGTGACCAAGATAGTACGGTACTGGCACAAAAATAGACCCGTATATCAATGAACAGAGTAGAAAACTGAGAAAATGGTCAATCAATGTTTAAAGATTTATTTATATATTGAGAGAAAGATAGAGCAAGAGTTCAAGCAAATGGGGAGGGAAAGGAAGAGAATCTCAAGTAGACACCATGCTGAGTATGGATTCCCAATGCAGGGCTCAGTCTCATAACCCTGAGTTCATGATCTGAGCTGAAATCAAGAGTCAGATGCTTAACCAACTAAGCCACCCAGGCACCCCTTGTCAACTAATCTTTGAAAAAGCAATAAAGAGTATCCAATGAAAGAACACAGTCTCTTCAACAAATGGTGTTGGGAAAACCAGACAACAACATGCAGAAAAATAAAACTGGACCACTTTTTTATACCATAAACAAAAATAAATTCAAAATGAATGTAAAACTTCAATGTGAGGCAGGAAACCATAAAAATACTAGAGGAGAACACAGACAGCAACTTTTTTTTACCTCAGCTATGGCACCTTCTTACTAGACATGTCTCCAAAGTCAAGAGAAACAAAAACAAAAATGAACTACTGGGACTTCATAAAGATAAAAAGCTGCACAGCAAAAGAAACAACAAACAAAGCTAAAAGTCAGGCTTCAGAATTAGAGAAGATATTTGCAAATGACATAGTTAATAAAGGGTTAGTATCCAAAAAATAAATAATCCAGTTTAAAAAGAGGTGGAAGACATGAGTAAACATTTTTATTTTCAAAGAAGACATATAGATAGATAGCTAATAGCACATGAAAAGATGCTCAACATCACTCATCATCAGGGAAATACAAATCAAAATTTTAATGAGATATCCCCTCACACCTATCAGAATGGCTAAAATTAACAATATAGGAAGCAACAGATATTTGCAAGGATGCAAAAAAAAGGGGGGGGTGAGTCCTCTTATACTGTTTATGGGAATGCAAACTGGTGCAGCCACTCTGGAAAATAGTCTGGAGGTTCCTCAAAGAATTAAAAAAAAAAAAAAAATAGAACCGCCTTATGATCCAGCATTTGCAGTAGTAGATATTTACCCAAAGAATACAAAAATACAGATTCAAAGAGGGTACATGCGCCCTGATGTTTACAGCAGAATTATCAACAATAGCCAAACTATGGAGAGAGTCCAAATACCCATCAGCTGATGGATGGATAAAGAAGATGGGGTATATATACACGTGGAATATTAATCAGCCATTGAAAAGAATGAAATCTTACCATTTGCAATGACGTGGATGGAGCTACAGAGTGTTATGGTAAAAGATATAAGTCAGTCAGAGAAAGACAAACACAATATGATTTCATTCATATGTGAAATATATGAAAAAAAACAAATGAACATGGGGCAAAAGGAGGACAGAGAGAGAGGGAGAGGCAAACCATAGAACAGACTTAACTTTAGAGAACAAACTGAGGGTTGCTGGAGGGGCAGTGGGTAGCATATTAGTTAAATGGGTGATGGGTATTAAGGAGGGTACTTATGATGAGTATTGGGTGTCATATGTTAAGTGATGAATTACTAAATTCTATCACTGAAACCAATATTATACTATGTGTTAATTAACTGGAATTTAAGTAAAAACTTGAAGAAAAAAACTAAAATAAAAGTAAAAGTAATAAAATAATATTATACAAAATAATAAATGTTATATAAATATTATATAAAATAATAAAAATAATTAAACTAAAATAATGATTACTAATAAAATAAATAAAAATAAAAGTCCAGGACCAGATAGATTTACAAGTGAACACTACCAAACATTAAAGAAGAGCTAATATCTATTATTTGAAAACTATAAGAGGAATCAAAGCTTTCAAATACATTTTATGGGGTCAGCATTACCCAGATACCAAAACCAGACAAAGATACCACAAAAAAAAAGAAAACTACAGGTCAATATCCCTGATGAACAAAGATGCAAAAATCTTCAACAAAATATTAGCAAACCATATAGAACAATACACTAAAAATATTATCCACCACAGTCAATGGGATTTATTCCCAGGTTACAAGGATGGTTCAATATTCAAAAGTCAATCAATATCGTATACCACTTTAATAAAATCAAGGATAAAAATCATATGATCACCTCAATAGATGTAGAGGTAGATTTGACAAGATTTAACATCCATTCATTATAAAAACTCTCAAGTGGGATTGAAAGGAACACACCTCAATATAACAAAGGCCATTTATAAAAACAACAAAACAAACAAACAAACAAAAATCAAAAAATAGTTAACATCATACTTGATAGTAAAAAACTGAGGGCTTTCCCTTTAAGGCCAGGAAAAAGACAAGGATATCAATTCTCACCAAGTTTATTCAACATGGTACTGGAGCTTTAGCAATCAGAAAAGAAATACATGTAATAGGCATCCAAATTGGTAAAGAAGTAAAATTTTCACTATGTGCAGATGACATGATAGTATAAATAGAAAAATTCTAAAAACTCTACCAGCCAATCACTAGAAGTAATAAACAAATTCAGTAAAGTGGCAGTATAAAAAATTAATACCCAGAAATTAGTAGCAATTAAATCAGAGAAAAAATAGATTTAAAAAACACCATATACAATTGCACCAAAAAAAAATAAAATACCTAACAATAAACTTAAAAGAAGTGAAAGACCTAACTCTGAAAACTATAAAACAGATGAAAGAAATTAAAGATAACACAAACAAATGGAAAGATATACCATGTTCATGGATTGGAAGATTACTGTTAAAATTTCCATACTACCCAAAGCAATCTACAGACTTGCTGCAATCCCTATCAAAATACAAGTAGCATTTTTCACTCAACTAGAACAAACAAAACTAAACTTTGTATGGAACCACAGAACACCCCGAATAGCCAAAACGATGCTGAATAAGAAAAAAAAAAGCTGGAGGAATTATAATACCAGATTTCAAGATATACTACAAAGCTATGGAAATCAAAACAGTATGGTAATGGCAAAAAAGTAGAAACACAGATAATGGAAAAGAATTTAGAGTCCAGAAATAAACCCACGTTTATACTGTTAATTAATGTCTGATAAATGAGGCAAAATATATATTGAGGAAAAGCCAAACTTTTCAATAATTGGTGCTACAAAAGCTCGGTAGCTACATGTAAAAAGAATGCTACTGGCTTGATGTGCAAGATGACAGAGTAGTAGGAGACAAATTTCATCTGGTCCCAGGAATTCAGCTAGATAGTTATCAAAACCATTCTGAATAACCAGAAACTCAATAGGAGATAGAAGAGAAGAGGAAAAATTCTATGAACAGAAACGTGACCATGTTCTGGAAGGTAGGATGTGCAGAGAAGTGAATCTGAAGCAATATATGGGAAGATAGACTGTGGGGGGAAGAGAAGAGCTGGTTTCCAGCAAGTGATAGAGCTTTAGAAGAACTTTAGAAGTCTGCTTCACTGAGGGACATCACTGCATGGGGGAAGTAGGGGATGGAGCTCTCCCTGGGACAGTGTGGTCTTAGGATCCTCCAGGTCACAGAAAGAGAAGGGGTGCCTGAGTGAGGCAGAGCTCCTAGGTATTGGAGTGGGGAATCTGGCTTCAAAGACAGAGCCAAGGAGTGGGATCTCAGCTAAGGGTTGCCATAAACCATGATCCCTGGCACAGTTGGACTACTGCTCTTCAATCAGGGACCCCACAAGTGGCATATCCTGGGAGACACCCCTTCCTCCACCAGGAAGAGAGGTGCAGGAATGCACTGTAGGAATCTGTTGGGTTTGGAGACTCCAAACGGGGCTGTGTGCTGAGATAGAAAGGCTTAGTCAAAGGCCAGGTGAGCACAGAGTATGGCTGGAGACCAGGGAGACAGGTGTGATTAATTGCTTTTCTCTGAGGGCTCAATGAAGCGCCCTCCACCAAACTTCAGCTGCTCTAGGGCTGGATATTGGGAGAGTGCCATTTTTATTCTTATATTCCAAAGCTGTATGAAAAGCTTTCAGGGAACAAAAGCTACTGAGAGCAAACCCAAACAGATTACTTAGCCTGGCCACTGGCAAGGGGAGTGCAATTCTACCTCAGGTAAAGATATTTGAGAAAACTGCAAGAGGCCCCTCCCCCAGAAGATCAGCAAAAAGATCCAACCAAGACCAAGCTTACTGATCAATGAGAGCTGCACAACACCAGTGCTAGGGGAAGATAGCACATAGAAAACGTGGCTTTTTCACCATGATTCTTGAATCTCAAAATTATTTTTTTCTTAAATTTTGGTTAATCGTTTCTTTTTCTATTTATTTTTAATTAGCCCTCTTTCCTACTTTAACCTATCTTAACTATTTTATTTGTCAATACCTTTTTTAAAAATATTTTTAATTTTCATTTTTATTATCATATTCTATCCTTTCATTGTATTTGACCTTATTTTTGTATACATATAAGTTTTTCTTTCTTTAAAATTTGGGATGCAGTTTCATCTAACACACCAAAACATACCCTAAACATAGCATATGGCTTTGTTCTAGTCTCCAGACTGATCACAAACTCTCTTTTTTTTTTCTTTTTTTAACCAACTTCTTATCTTATCAATTCCTTTAGAACCTTTTTAAAGTTTTATCTGTACAGTCATATTTCATCCCTTCATTGTGTTTACATATATATTTTTTTTCCTTTCTTTAACATTTTGGAAAGCAGTTTCTTCTAACAGATGAAAATATACCCAAAATCAAGTGTGTGGTTCTGTTCTATTCACAAACCTAATCACTATATATATATATATATATATATATATATATAAGAAATGTACATATACATTTCTTTTATGTTTCTTTATATTTTTATATATTTTATATAAATTATATATATATTTATATATGATATATCATATATGATAATATATAATATATATTATTAATATGTTATATATTATTTATATACATTTATATACATTTTATATAAATATAAAATATTTTTATTTTATATCTTTATAATTTCATATATTTCTTTTTCCTTGCTTTGTTCACCGATTTTGGTTCTTTTCTGATTTGGTTAGTGCATATTTTTCTGGGGTCATTGTTACTCTTTTAAGATTTTTTCTCTCATTCATCTATTCTTCTCTGGATAAAATGACAAGGCAGAAAAAAATCAACTCCAAAAAAAAAAAAAAAGAACAAGAGACAGTACCAACTGTTAGAGACCTAATCAATTCAGACATTAATAAGATGTCTGAACTAGAGTTCAGAATGAGAATTATAAAGATGCTGGCTGGGCTTGAAAAAAAGCATAGAAGATACTAGAGAATCCCTCTCCGGAGATATAAAAGAATGGAAATCTAACCAAGTTGAAATTTTAAAAAGATATTAATGAGGTACAATAAAAAATGGAGGCTCTTACTGCTAGGATAAGTGAGGCAGAAGAGAGTATCAGTGATATAGAAGACCAAATGATGGATAATAAAGAAGCTGAGAAAAAAAGATAGAGAGAGAGAGAGAGAGAGAGAGATAAACAACTACTGGAACACGAGGAGAGAACTCAAGAGATAAGTTATACCATAAGATGAAACAATATTAGAATTGGGATCCAAGAGGAATAAGAAACAGAGAGAGGGGCAGAAGGTATATTGGAGCAAATTATAGCAGAGAACTTCCCTAATTTGGGGAAGAAAATAAGCATCAAAATCCAGAAGGCACAGAGAACCCTCCTCAAAATCAGTAAAATAGGTCAACACCCTGTCACCTAACAGTAAAACTTACAGGTCTAAGTGACAGAGAAAATCATGAAAGCACCTCATAAAAAAGGATCTGTAACCTACAAAGGTAGAAATACTAGATTGGTAGCAGACCTAACCACTGAGACCTGGAAGGCCAGAAAAAACTAGCATGATTTATTCAGAGCACTAAATGAGAAAAATATGCAGCCAAGAATACTATACCCAGCTAGACTGTCATTGAAAATAGAGAGAAATAAAAAGTTTCCAGGACAAACAAAAACTAAAAGAATTTGCAAACACCAAACCATCCCTACAGGAAATACTGAAAGGGGTCTTCTAAGTAAAGAAAGGGCCTAAAAGTAACAGACCAGAAAGGAACAAAAATAATAGACAGTAACAGTCACCTTGAAGGCAATACAATGGTACTAAATTTGTATCTTTCAATAGTTACCCTGAATGAAAATGGGCTAAATCGCCCAATCAAAAAACAGAGGATATCAGAATGGATTAAAAGAAAAAAAAAAAAGACCCATCAATATGCTGTCTGCAAGAAACTCATTTTAGACCCAAAGATATATCCATAGTGGTGTCCTTAAAGTGAGGGGGTGGAAAACAATTTACCATCCTAAAGGACATCAAAAGAAAGCTGGGGTGGCAATGCTTATATCAGACAAAATAGATTTTAAACCAAAATATCTATGCCCTTAACAGGAGAGCAGCCAATTATATAAAGCAATTAATAACAAAATCAAAGAAACACAATAATAAATAATAGTGGGAGATTTTAACACCTCCTCCCTGAAATGGACAACAAAAGATCAACAAGGAAATAGAGGCTTTAAGTGACACACTGGACCAGATGGATATCACAGGTATATTCCAAATATTCCATCTCAAAGCAGCAGAATACACATTCTTCTCTAGTGCACATGGAACATTTCCAGAATAGATCATATCCTGGGTCACAAATAAGATCTCAACTAGAATCAAAAGATTGGGATCATTCCCTGCATATTTTCATACCACAGTGCTTTGATGCTAGAACTGAACCACAAGAGGAAAGCTGGAAAGAACTAAAAAACATGGATGCTAAAGAGCATCCAACTAAATAACTAGGAAATTAAAGAAGAATTTAAAAAATTATGGAAACAAATGAAAATTAAAGCACAACTGTTCAAAATCTTTGGGACAGCAAAGGCAGTCCTGATAGGAAAGTATGTAGCAATACAAGCTTTTCTCAAGAAGTAAGACAGATCTCAAATACACAACCTAACACTACACCTAAAGGAAGTTGAGAAAGAACATCAAAGAAAGCCTAAACCCAGCAGGAGAAGAGAAATAATAAAGATCAGAGCAGAAATTAATGAAATAGAAACCAAAAGAAGAGTAGAACAAATCAATGAAACTAGGAGCTGGTTCTTTGAAAGAATGAATAACATTGATAAATCCCTGGCCAGACTTATCAAAAAGAGAAAAGAACCAAATTAATAAAATCATGAATGAAAGAGGAGAGATCACAACCAACACAAAAGAAATACAAACAATTATAAAAACATATTATGAGCAACTATATGCAACCAAATTTGACAATCTGGAAGAAATGGATGTATTCCTAAAGAATTATAAGCTACCAAAACTGAACCAGGAAGAAATAGAAAACATGAACAGACCCATACCCAGTAAGGAGATTGAAGCTGTCATCAAAAATCTCCCAACAGGGGCACCTGGGTGGCTCAGTGGGTTAAAGCCTCTGCCTTCAGCTCAGGTCATGATCTCAGGGTCCTGAGATCAAGCCCCACATCGGGCTCTCTGCTCAGCAGGGAGCCTGCTTCCTCTTCTCTCTCTGCCTACTTGTGATCTCTGTCAACTAAATAAATAAATAAATAAAATATTTTTTAAAATCTCCCAACAAACAAGAGCCCAGGACCAGAGAGCTTCCCAGGGAAATTCTACAGAACATTTAACTTTTTTCTAAAGATTTTATTTATTTATTTGTCAGAGAGAGCGAGCACAGGCAGACAGAGAGGCAGGCAGAGGCAGAGGGAGAAGCAGGCTCCCTGCTGAGCAAGGAGCCGGATGCAGGACTCGATCCCAGGACGCTGGGATCATGACCTGAGCCGAAGGCAGCTGCTTAACTAACTGAGCCACCCAGGCGTCCCTCTACCGAACATTTAAAGAATTAATTCCTATACTCCTGAAACTGTTCCAAAAATAGAAATGAAAGTAAAACTTCCAAACTCATTTTATGAGGCCAGCATTACCTTGATCCCAAAACCAGACAAAGATCCCATTAAAGAAGAGAATTATAGACCAATATCCTTGATGAACATAGATGCGAAAATTCTTACCAAAATACTAGCCAATAGGATCCAACAGTACATTAAAAGGATTATTCACCACAACCAAGTGGGATTTATTCCTGGGCTGCAAGGTTGGCTTAACATCCACAAATCAATGTGATACAATATATTAATAAAAGAAAGAACAAGAACCATATGATACTCTCAATAGATGCTGAAAAAGCACTTGACAAAGTACAGCGTCCTTTCTTGATCAAAACTTTCCATAGTGTAGGCATAGAGGGTACATAACTCAATATCATCAAAGCCATCTATGAAAAACTCACAGTGAATATCATTCTCAATGGGGAAAAACTGAGAGCTTTTACGCTAGGGTCAGGAACATGGCAATGATGTCCATGATCACCACTGCTATTCAACATAGTACTAGAAGTCCTAGCCTTGGCAATCATGCAACAAAAAGAAATAAAAGCATCCAAATCAGCAAAGAAGTCAAATCACTCTGCAGATGATATGATACTTTATGTGGAAAACCCAAAAGACTCTACTCCAAAACTGCTAGAACTCATACAGGAATTCAGTAAGGTGGGGATATAAAATCATTGCACAAAAATCAGTTGCATTTCTATACAACAAGACAAGAATGAGGAGAAATTAAGGAGTCAATCCCATTTACAACTGTTCCCGAAACCATAAGGTTCCTAGGAATAAACCTAACCAAAAAGGCAAAGAATCTGTACTTAGAAAACTACAGAATACTCATGAAAGAAATTGAGGAAGATACAAAGAAATAGAAAAACATTCCATGTTCATGGATTGGAAGAGCAAATATTGTGAAAATGTCTATGCTACCTAAAGCAATCTACACATTTAATGCAATCCTTATGAAAATATCATCAATTTTTTTCAAAGAAATGGAACCAATAATCTTAAAATTTTATGGAACCAGAAAAGACCTCGAATAGCCAGCAGAATGTTGAAATAGAAAGCCAAAATTGTTGGCATCACAATTCCAGATTTCAAGCTCTATTACAAAGCTGTCATCATCAAGACAGTATGGTACTGACACAAAAACAGACATAGATCAATGGAACAGAATAGAGAGTCCAAAAATGGACTCTCAACTTTATGGTCAATGAATCTTTGACAAAGCAGGAAAGAACATCAAATGGAAAAAAGTCTCTTTCACAAATGGTGTTGGGCAAATTGGACAGCCACATGCAGAAAAATGAAACTGGACCATTTCCTTACACCATACACAAAAATAGACTCAAAAATGGATGAAAGACCTCAGTGTGAGATAGGAATCCGTCAAGATCCTGGATAACACAGGCAACAATCTCTTCTAGTTCAGCCACAAAAATTTCTTCCTAGAAACATCATAAAAGGCAAGGGAAGTAAGGGCAAAAATGAACTATTGGGACTGCATCAAGATCAAAGCTTTTGCACAGCAAAAGAAACAGTCAACAAAACCAAAAGACAACTGACAGAATGGGAGAAGATATTTGCAAATGACCTATCAGATAAAGGGCTAGTACCTAAAATGTATAAAGAACTTCTGAAACTCAACATCCAATTAACAAATAATCCAATCAAGAAATGGAGAAAAGACATGAACAGACATTTCTGCAAAGAAGATATCCAAATGGCCAACAGACACATGAAAAAGTGCTCAACATCATTCAGCATCAGGGAAATACAAATCAAAACCATAGTGAGATACCACCTCACATGAGTCAGAATGACTAAAATTAACAAGTCAGAAAATGATAGGTTTTGGTGAGGATTTGGAGAAAGGGGAAAGCCACTCTGGGAAACAGTATGGAGGTTCCTCCAAAAGTTGAAAATAGAACTACCCTATGACCCAATAATTTAACACTACTGGATATTTACCCTCAAGATAAAAATATAGTGATCCGAAGGGCACGTGTATCCAAACGTTTATAGCAGCAATGTCCACGATAGCCAAACTATGGAAAGAACCTAGATGCCCATCAACAGATGAATGGATAAAGAAGATGTGGTGCATATATATACAATAGAATACTATGCAGCCATCAAAAGAAATGAAATCTTGCCATTTGCAATGACATGATGGAACTAGAGGGTATTATGCGAAGGTAAATAAGTCAATCAGAGAAAGACAATCATCACATAATCTCCCTGATATAAGGAATTAGAGAGGCAGGGTAGAGTGTCATGGTAGGTAGGGAAGGAAAAAATGAAACAAGATCAGAACAGGAGGGGGACAAACCATAAGTGACTCTTAATCTCATGAAACAAACTGAGAGTTGCTGGGGGTTGGGAGGGTAGGGATGGGGTGGCTGGTTTATAGACATTGGGGAGGGTATGTGCTGTGGTGAGTGCTGTGAAAATTGTAAGCCTGATGATTCAGAGACCTGTACCCCTGGGACAAATAACACATTATATGTTAATTTAAAAGTTCAGAATCAAGTACATTTCAAAAATTGTAAAATAAATCTAGGGTTAGAAGTCAGAGGGGTGCCTAGGTGGCTAGGTTAGTTAAGTGTCTGCCTTTGGATCAGGTCATGATTCCAGAGCTGGGTTCCCTGCTCAGTGGGGAGTCTGCTTCTCCCTCTTCCTCTGCCTCTCACCCGTTTGTGCTCTTGCTCTCTCCTTCCCTCTCATAGATAAACAAAAACTCTTTAAAAGAAAAGTCAGCATAGTATAGTATGTACTCTTTCATTTATGGTAGGTGGTAAGAAGGGTTAAGAGAGACTTCTAGGATGCTGCAAATATCTTTTCCTTGATTTGTTTGTAGATTACAAATGTGTTCAATTGTTGAAAAATTTATCAAGTTTTATGCTTGTACCTTTTCTTACATGTATAATTCAAATACTCAAAAAGTAGATATCTATAACTTATTTTGAAAGTGTTCAGTACATGCATACAAGTTTGTAAGATGCAGTATTTTTTGTTCTAAAAAATCTATCAACACATCTTGGCTCTTTGAAGAACAGGATTACAGAAAAATTGATTTGCATAAATGTCCAAATTATATATACAAACTCTTCCCTAACAAAATTATATTTATTCCATTTTTTAGTAGGGTCCTCACCCAACATGGGGCTAGAACAAACAACCCCAAGATCAGGAGTTGCATGCTCCACATACTGAGTCAGCCAGGAACTCCATCTTCCCTAAAAAAATTTTAATGGAAATAAATAGATATGCAAGTGATAATGGTAGTTACAGGAGTATCATGAGGAGGGTAAGCACTTCCTAGTATATAACTCTCTTGTTCCATGCAGGAACAAAAGAAAACATTGATTGAGTAGCCACCATTGAATCCCAGTTACTCTGGCCTGCCAACATCATACTCTGAGGAAAAGTTGAATCACATAAAGTAACACTCTCAAACTACACACATTCTTTATTCCTTTACCCTAAGCTCAACACTCAAGAATATTCTAAGAGACACACATAGGAAAATGTGACCTCTGACAGAGTAACTTTCATAATGAATAACTATTACATTTGTATATTTCCTATTTCTTAGGGAGGATATGGTGAGAAGTTGAAAATCACTAGTTGAGAGTCCCAGGTGAGTAATTTTATATAAAAGTTTCTACCTAATCCCTTCTTTTGCCCTCTAACTTCCACTCTTTAAGTTCTCAAAGCACTCTATTTATCCTGGAACCACAAGGACAGTTAAACTTCCCTTTTGAGTATTTATGGATTATCAGAAAAATTAATACTTAATTGAAGGTTTAACTAATTTAATTACTGTCCTGTCTGGATATTTTTCAAGGATTTGGGGAAGGATACCAATAAAGGATCAAAAACTTGTTGCCCTTTAGGAAATAAATCTCTTTGGGAAAAGTAAAATATTTTAAAAGGGATTATAAAGTCTTGCTAATTAGCCTGATTATTACCTTTATTTTTTTTAATTTTTTTAAAGATTTTAGTTATTTATTAGTTAGAGAGAGAGAGAGCGAGCGAGCACAGGCAGACAGAGAGGCAGGCAGAGGCAGAGGGAGAAGCAGGCACCCTGCCGAGCAAGGAGCCCGATGTGGGACTCCATCCCAGGACGCTGGGATCACGACCTGAGCCGAAGGCAGCCGCTTAACCAACTGAGCCACCCAGCTGTCCCTGATTATTACCTTTATAAATGAATTTTGTGTAAAATACATTTTTGGAAAAAAAAAATAATGCAGATGTTGTTTTACACAAAATATGTCTCTGAGTTAAAAATAGGTGTTCAGGCTTATTTAACACATTATAGCTCAGACCTCTTAATGTGTACTGTTAATCTGATGCCTGGGATACATCATGCATTATCTCCTGGAATTATGTGATCTCATTATGCCTTTTCTTTTTTATTTCCCATGAACATTTTTCAGAATTAGTGTCCAGAGAAAGCCCTTTGTTTGCCATTGAGAATTTCTCATAGGATATTCTCTAATGATATAAATAAAAAATAAAATAACAATCCTATTATATGTATCTTAAATGTAAAGACACATAGCTCATGTGTATTGAACTGATTCTAAACATCTACTAAATTAAAGAAGCATAGTCTGTATACCTCCCAAAAGAGAAGGACAGAAAGGGAAACACATTACATCTTTTCAACAGTCAAATTATACATAAAGTCGGTATCAGGAAAGATGGACATTTAAACAGATTCAACATACCCAGAAAAAGAACTTGGATGTATGTATGTATGTGTGTATATATATATATATACATATATATGTGTATATATATATATATATATGACTTTTTGAGCAAATCTGCCAAAAGTTTTCTGTTGGAAAATGTGATATTTTTCTATAATCTGGATTCTTGCCCTAGGATACAAGTGTGTATTTGTTGAGACAGAAAACTGACAAAACACTATGTCTCTGCTCCTTTCTGTGCCAGGTCACCAAGAATAAAGATTTGATATACCACATAACTGCTAAGACTTGATCACATCTACTTTTCTCATCTGTCAAAAAGTCAACCTGAAGAATGAAGAAAAAGATATGAATTAAACAAATTTTTCAAAAAATCAGAGCCCAGTCACAAAAATCAAGAGTTTGGACTCTGTTTGTTCACTTGTTTTATTATTTTTTTTCTAGAACTGAACATGGTCCAAATAGGAAACATGTGGCACACCCAGATTAAGATAATTTAAGAAATATTTACTAAAAGTACTGTTTACAAATTAAAGGTGTGTGTAGGGAAGCCACAAGGGATAATGCAGTCAGTCACTCAAACCACTAAATGATAAAGCATTTCCCCTCCTAAGCCCAAAGGGACAGGGACAGTATAGATATTGAAATAAAAAAGGAAATAAAGCTACTTTGAAAGACATAAATGGCCAGAGGATTCAGACCAAGGTGACACCACATTCATGCTTTTCACGAGAAAAGCAAAGATCTACTCTTAACCATTCCTTCCTCTGATCTTTTTTTTTTAATTTTTATTTATTTACTTATTTATTTTTCTTCCTCTGATCTTAATGTAGAAGCTTCTCTTGGAAGACCCCATGGGAAGCTGGGGTACAAGCAACACTATTGATACTGTCCATTCACCTAGAGAAAAGAGCCAGTTGGATAAGGATAAAACTAAAGAGACCAATGGAAAATAACCTGATTAGTCAAATATTGGAAAATAACTGATTAGTCAAAAATTCATCACATGCTCTATTAAATTAACCAAGAAAAATTACTTTGAATTCCTTCATTCTGTAAACTCCTTAGGTAAAATAATGCTATTTTCTTTTCTCCATTTTTACTTTATTTTTCTTTTTTATTTCCACCTCCCCCTTCCCTCATGGTTCCTTGTGCTGCATTGCAACTTCAAATGTTTGTATGACTAATTAGCTGTTCTCTGATTTTCTTTTTTTTTTTTCCCTATTTTGGTTTGGGATGAAATAATCCACTATGAAGTTAGTAAAGTAGTCTTTAGACTGTCTTAACATAAGCCTCATGGCCAAATTTAACTGGTTTTTAGAACTATGAGTTAATGAAGGTACATAATCTGAAAAATCTGACTTCTAATTGTTTTCTTATTCTTTTGACTTTAAATCTCTTCATAGATATTTTAGGCAAATTAGTCTTTTTATGATATTTATGTGTTTTGTAATGCTTTATCTAACAATATTATTGCTTCTTTCAAGACATGCTTTGGATTATATGTATAAAAACTGCACATGTATGCATTTATATTTGGAATGTGGAATTTAATAACATTTAAGAATAACATGTTATCTTTCAAATTACTGAGTTAATTTATTTTGATATTTGAAGTCTCCTTTTCTATTTCATTGACCACCATTTCTTACAGCATTAAAATCTTCCTCACTAGTATTTTATTAAACTATCACATGTCTTCCCCAACTTACACTGTCAAGGCCAACTGTTAGCTGAAAAAAAAAAAAAAGTCTTAGCACTTATTCTCTCTCATATCCTACCACTCTGCAATAGGAATGATGATCCCACTGTCTATTTTTTTTTTTAAGATTTTATTTGACAGAGAGAGAGTGAAAGAGCACAAGCAGGAGAAGCAGCTGAGGGAAAGGGAGCAGTAGGCTCCCAGCTCAGCAAGGACCCCAATCTGTTGCTTGAATCCAGGACTCTGGGACCATGATCTGAGCTGAAGGCAGATGCTTAACTGACTGAGGCACCGAGGGACCATGAACCCACTCTCTATTTACACAATACTGTATATAAGCGACAACCAGGTACTATTCGACTAATGGTGAATTTACTCATTGGTTTGAGCATTGTATTCAATACTGACAGTATTTTAAAGATTCAGTGGTCCATGATTTATGTGGACAATGTATAGAGCAATCATAATTCCAGGATTACCCCCAAACTGTTTCAGTTTGCCCAAGAAAATGCTTATTTACACTCTTCTCCCAGTTTAATTATTAATCATGATGCAGTAGCTCACTTTCAGCAGTATCCAGGTTTGGATAATAAAGACTATGATAACCATATTTCCAGAATATTATTCCTTATAGATATTAGTTGATACTATGTGAGAAATTTTAGTTGATGGTCATAAACATCCAAGGAATGGTGAGTTAAAGAAATTTGAATAATTCATTTACTTTTTATTTTCTAAAGGTATTCTCTGAAAATTTACTATGATAATATATGTTGTGATTTTTTTCCCCAAAGGTTAATTTGACACAAAATATTAGGAAATCCTATTTCACACACACTTTTTTTTTTCCCATGTAGTGTTTCTGGACTGATATGTAATACTTTGGGAAATAACAATCTAGTGGCATTTGTGAAAGTACACTATATCCTCGGTTCTCAGATATGTTCCTAACACTTCTGCTTTCTGACCCCTTTGCTGCTTTAGCTGGTCCTTCATTTCTTTACTATAGGTACTTATTACATGTAGCTAAGGTGACCATATAATGTATCAATTAAACAGGAAAAGTTTTGAGAATAAAGAAGAACTCCATGAATCATTACAGAGACGACAAGTTCAACCCAGAGTTGCCCCAGGTAAACTTTGGTACACAATTAGCCTAACGGCACATTTAGAAGTCTACTATTATCATAGATGAGGGAGGGGAATGAGAGTCCTAAATTGATTAACTCATGTTTTCTAATTGGCTTCTTCCAAATTGATTTATCTCTATTTAAGTTGCCTATCTTTGACAAATTTCCTGTAGGTGTTTTACACCTATAGCTATATAGTGAGGAACGTGTATCATAATGTACAAGATGTGCTCATGAATATGTTGCTTCATTTAAAAACTCTTACTTAGAAATGCTCTGCATAGGTTGTTCAAGTAAGGATAAAATTAATTTTTAACATCAAGACTAATTAATATTCCAGGAAGTGAAAAAAATATGATAGATAAGAATAAATCTTTACTTAAATATATATTTTGGGGGCGCCTGTGTGGCTCAGTGGGTTAAAGCCTCTGCCTTCAGCTCAGGTCATGATCCCAGGGTCCTGGGATCAAGCCCTGCATTGGGCTCTCTGCTCAGCAGGGAGCCGGCTTCCCCCTCCCCTTCTCTCTGCCTGCCTGTCTGCCTACTTGTGATCTCTGTCTGTCAAATAAATAAAATAAAATTTTTAAAAATATACATATATATATATATTTCTATTTTGTGTACATCACCACCAACATTTATTAACAAATCTAAAATGAGATAAATGGGTTAAGCATTTTCAGAGTTGATTATAAAAACTAGAATTTGTTTTTATACCTCAAAATGGATTAAATAAGGATATATGAGATTCCGGAGAATGAAAGTTATACTCTCCTTAATGCCAAAAGACTGGCCAAAATTAATAGTAATAAATTATGTTAGGGAATGATGTTCACTTAACACAATATCTTTAGGAACACTCTAGCCTGAAAAACTGGTACCTGTTAGGAATTTATACCATTACTTAACTTTTTTTTTTTTTAATCAATACTTTTAATGCATAAAATAGAAAAAAAACATCAAAGAAGCATATATGCGGGGCACCTGGGTGACTCAGTTGGTTGAACGTCTGCCATCGGCCCAGGTTATTGTCCCAGGGTCCTGGGATTGAGCCCCACATCAGGCCCCCTACTTGGCAGGGAGTCTATTTCTGTCTGTGAACCTCCTCCCTGCTCATGTTCTCTCTCTCTCAATCTTTCTCTCATAAATGAAGTCTTAAAAAAAAAAAAAAGAAGTGTATATGTTAACTGCCACTTTTTAACTTTCCAATTTTTAGAATTTTTCTCCAAGTTCTTGAACACAGTTCTGCCTAGTTAGGCCACTTATGGGAAATATATTATTGCCAAATACAGATTTAATTCCAAGTTCATTGGTTAAGAATGAAGACGGATATGACCATCAGATGAATATGGCTGACACATGAAAAAATTAGTCAAAGAGTGCACAAATGGAATATAGAGAAACTAAAAATTCTTCAGGTGCACTAAATCTCCTTAAAGGTTAAGATTGAAAACAGATTGCTTTTGAATGCTGGCACTTTTTTTTCCTAACAAGTCCCAACTGACTAAAACACAATTAACAGTGAATCAAACTTCCAGGCCTTTAAGTCAAACTGTCAATTTGTTTGAATGCTATGTTCGTATTAAGGCAATACCAAATCTGCTGCTGCACTGATTACTGCTTTATTGAACATCAACTTCCAAGTATCGACAGTCGATAGGAAAGGACTACTGAACTAGGACTCATGAGAGATTAACTGCATATTCTCTTCTAAGAATAGGGTTTAATATGTGTCAAAAAATACATATATATGTATATATATGCATATATGTCACTAGCATGTAATTTTACACCCTCGATGCAGTTAAGTATGTCATAATTTTCCTCCATTTTAACTGTTAAAGAAAAAATCCTTTAAATATGTTATCTTTTATAATACTGTGGCAATACATATTTGCAGATAGTGCTTGAAGTAAATTTTAGGATATAGATATGAACCAACAAAACAATATAAAGATAAAATACATGGGTAAATATCTTTCAATAAGAGATTTATGTTAAATGTGTATACATGTATATAATATTTTTATATTCTATATATTAATATCTATATACATTAGGATATGAATGAAGAATTCTGCAAATACTAATTCTATTGGAAAGAGAAAGGGAGGAGGGAATTACACATGCTCAAGTTGTTTTCTAGAGGCTAACATTCCTAAATAGCTCTTCAGAATTGTGAGTCTACAACTTCTTACATGCATTGCTGCCAACAAGACATATTTGGATACTGCAAATCTAGTATACTTCACCCTCTACATAATTTACCGAAGAAATAGGGCCATGTTTGTATTTGCTTAACAGTATTTCAGTTTTCTTCCTCACTGGCAAATAAAAATAATTGTCTTCCTTTTCTTCACACATGGTTACCAGTGTTACCTACCAGAGAGAATGATGCCAAATATAATTTTAAAAATAAAGTAATTTTAAAGGATATAAAGCTTAAGCAAGCTAACAATTCTTTATATTCTCTAATCATTTAGGTTGCATGTTTGCTGGGTAGTATGGATAGATGGAGAGCTGCTATGGATATTTCGTTACCAGTGCATTGCAATACAGCAGACAGAATGCTTCAACTTGAAAGTTGAGGAAAGAAAGCCTTCAATGTATGTGAGTCTTTGGAAACCACAAAATGAGAAAAGAGAAAACATTTTAAAATCTTTGGAAAGATACCTGTTATAGCCCTAAACTCCTGGCATCAATAGCCAAGATGGCAACTACTCCTGTTTCACAAAATCAAACAAATATATATAGAGATAGATGATAGATAGATAGAAATAGAGAGAGAGTCTTCTGTATGAGAAGATCTATAGAACTGGATGAACTATTTGTCTTTACAATGTTTTTGCTTTCTATCAATTATGTTAAACTCTTCAATATACAAGGAATCAATATTTTTTAAAGATTCTATTTATTTATTTGATAGAGAGAGAATGTACAAGCAGGGGGAGTGGGAGAGGGAGAATCAGGGTCCCTACTGAGTAGGGAGCCTGACACTGGGTTTGATCCCAGGACCCTGGAATCATGACCTAAGCCGAAGGCAGACAGTTCACCAACTGTGTCACCCAAGCTCCCAGAATCAATATTCTTTTTATTCACAAATGACCACTATGCTCAATAGCATTAATTCTCACTGTTAGCAATTTCTATATTACAAAATACTATAAATGTTAATATTCATAAATACATTTTACTGTAATGGGAAATCTTACTCAAAGTAAAACAAAAAGAAGTTCAAAAATTAATGCTGCTGATTATATTTGAAGTCTTGTTAAGATAAAGAATTATATCATCTTAGCTTTCACAAAATGTTTCTCATAAACAGATGCCCATTGCCTTGGGTTAACCTGTATTCCAAGAAGTATCTAACATTTGAATCATTTGTCTTCTGTTTGCAAGTCAATGATAATTAAGAATGATAATTAAGAACAAATTAGTCATCCAGTACCTAAAACATGAGATTATCTAAAATAAATCAGAATCATAAGGAAAAAATATTTTGTAGCAACAAGATAAAATATTAAATTTCGAGACATGAAAACTACTGAGACTTTGATGAAAATCTTATTGCCACCCCATGGTATATGCTATATGACTGTTAGACAGGATTATTACAAGTATGATCTGGATGATAGTTTTCAGTAGTTATTAGAGGAGCACCTCTGCCCTGAAAGTACCTAGAGAGAACTGAGAGCAGGAAGGAGACCTCACCAATTCTTGTACCTGGACATATTATCCCCAGCCCACTTGTACAGAAACTAAAGAAGATGAGTCAAACTTAAAACTACAATATGAGGAGTGCCTGTATGGTTCAGTTGCTCAAGCCATTGCCTTTGGCTCAGATCATGATCCCAGGTCCTGGGACTGAGCCCTGCATTGGTCTCCCTGCTCCTCAGGAAGCCTGCTTCTCCCCCTGCTTGTGTGTGCTCTCTCTCTGTCAAATATAAATCTTTAAAAAATAAAAAATAAAATAAAATAAAAAATAAAAATAAAAACTTTTAAAAAGCTACAATATGAAGTAAACAAAGCAGATTTAAGAAAAAAAGAATGAAGATAGCCATTGTACTTCTCATTACCAGGGCACTCCCAGAAGAACATATACAACATAAGAATGAAATGTACATTCTATCATTCATTCATTCATTTGGCAGGGTTAAAAAAAATATTTGAGAACTCAAAAATGTTAAAACAAGTTATTTCTACTAAAAAAAAGTGCAATTATGCAATTAGAATAATATAATTACCATATTATGCATATATTATATAAATATAAATTAATAGTCATGTGTGATTCTGATGTTAACTATGTGTTGAGCATCTACATGTTTTTTCCCCATAACCTATTTAATTCCAACAATACTTGCAGTCACATACTAATAATTCCCTTATTTTTAAAATAAATACAATTTCTGGTAGAGTTATTTCCAGCTTTTGGGCTTATACTGTTTTTTAAAAAAACAAAATGATCATGGATCAGAAGAACTGGTAATGTTAAAATGTCCATACTACCTAAAGCAATTTATAGATTCAGTGCAATCCTTATCAAAATACAAATATTATTTTTTTAAGATTTTATTTATTTATTTGTTAGAGAGAGAGAGAGAGCTAGCACAGGCAGACAGAGTGGCAGGCAGAGGCAGAGGGAGAAGCAGGCACCATGCCAAGCAAGGAGCCCGATGTGGGACTCGATCCCAGGGCTCTGGGATCATGACCTGAGCTGAAGGCAGCTGCCTAACCAACTGAGCCATCCAGGCATCCCCCCGAATATTATTTTTTAAAAGAACCAGAACCAGTTATTCTAAAATTCATATGGAACCACAAAATACCTGAATAGCCAGAGCAATCTTGAATAACAACAACAAAGTTGAAAGTATCACAATCCCAGATTTGAAGTATACTACAAAGCATTGGTAGTCAAAATAGTATGGTACCGGCACAAAACAGACACATAAATTGCTGGGATAGGATAGAGAGCCCAGAAGTAAATCGACACTTAAATGGTCAATTCATCTATGACAAAGAGGGAGAGAATATACAATGAGGGGTACTTGATGGTGAATATACAATGAAGAATATTCAGTAATGCTATTGTGAAACTGGACATACAAAAAAATAAATTCAAAATGGATTAAAGACCTAAATTTGAGAACTGAAACCATTAAACTCCTAGAAGAAAACATAGGCAGCAATCTTTTAAACATTAGCCTTAACAACATTTTTCTAGATAGGTCTCCTAAGGCAAAGGAAACAAAAACAAGAACAAACAAACAAACAAAAAGCTATTGGGACTATGTCAAAATAAAAAGATTTTTCGCAGTAAAGGAAACCACCCACAAAATGAAAAGGCAACCTACTGAATGAGAGAAAATATTTGTAAATTATGTGTCTGATAAGGAGTCAATACCTTAAATACATAAACACATAACTCAAAATCAAACAAATAATCTGATTAAAAATTGGGAAATCAGGGGAACCTGGATGGTTCAGTCAGTTAAGCATCCATCTCTTGGTCTCACCTCAGGTCTTGATCTCAGGGTTGTGAGTTCAGGTCCACATTTGTCTTCAGGGTAGTCACCAAGCCCACTTAAAATAAAATAGAAAAACCTAAATAGACATTTTTCCAAAGAAGATTTACAGATAGCCAACAGACACATGAAAAAATTTTCAACATCACCAGTCATCAGGGAAATGCAAGTCAAAACTATAATGAGATATCACCTCACACCTGTCAGAATGGTTGGAATCAAAAACACAAGAGATAATAAGCATTGCCAAGGAGCCTGAGAAAGGAGAAACTTCATGCACTATTGTTAGGAATGTAAACTGGTGCAGCCACTGTGGGAAACAGTATGAAGCTTCCTCAAAAAATTGAAAATAGAAATAGCATATGACCCAATAATTCTATTGGTATTTGCCCAAATAAAACAAAAACACTAATTCAAAAACATATGTATGTTTTTGCAGCATTATTTACAATTGCCAAGACATAGAAGCAACCAGAAACCAAGGGTAGATTAATGGCTATAAAAGATATGATAATATACAATGGCATATTACTCGGTTATTAGGAAAAAAAAAAAGAATGAGATCTTGACATTTGGAACAACATGGTTGCCTAAAGAGTATTATGTGCAGTAAAGTAAGCCAGACAAAGAAAAATACCATATGATTTCATTTATATGTGAAATATAAACAAGCAAACAAACACAAACAACACAAAACCAAAAAAAAACAAAAAACAAATGAACAAGCAAACAGAAAACACAGAAACAAGTCTATAAATACAGAGAACTCATAGTTGACAGAAAGGAGGGCAATGATGGGCATGGGAGAAATAGGTGAAGATGATTAAGAGGCATACACTTCCAATTATAAAATAAAGTCAAGAGATGAAAATTATACAGAATATAGTCAAATATTATAATAACATATGGTAATAGATGGCAACTACACTTATCATGGTGAGTGTAGTTTAACATATGGAATTGTTGAATCACTATGTTGTATATCTGAAACTAACATTGTGTCTGTTATACTTCAATTAAAAATACAGTAAATAAATTTTAGTAAATATGTCAATATAAAGTGCATAGGAGGTTTTCATGGACTGCTTGTATAGATATAATACATTCATGCAAGCAACTGAGCATAATAAAGGACTAATTTTATTGGATAATAATATGTGAATATAGGATTAAAATGCTAAAATATAAATTTTAAGTATGTATGGGAAAATCCAAAAATAGTATGGAATTAGAATACACAAATTCTTTTAAGGAAAACTTAGAAATTGGAATGGGAGCAGTTGTGGAATTCAAAAAAGAAAATGTTTCCAATGACTTGTATTGGCATCAAGAAGTAAAACGTGGCAAATATAATGACTGTAGCAGAGAATATTTGTTATTTAATACTCATATCATAAAAATATTATTGTATTGATTATTAGGGACCAGAATGAAATCATGAATAAATTCAGACTTAAAAATTTCAATTTCACAGTGAATTAAAGAGGTATGGATAATGTAACAAGCCTGCACATGCTTCTATTTCTTCTATTAACACTTATAAACCTTCTACACAACTCTGTAACAGGAAATTCAAAAAGAGAAAAAAGTTGAATGTCTATACACAAATTATACATGTTCATTATCTATTAACTGGGAAAATGCAAATTAAAACTTTGATAAGTTAGCACTTTATATCCAATGGCTAGGAAAAATATTTAAGTCTAAAAATAATAATTGTTGACAAGGAATTATAATTAACTGGTAGGAATATAAATATTGATCACCACTTTGTTAAACAACCTTAGATTTCTTGTGAGTTTATACGTTCTAATACTATTATGAGTTAAATATGTCCCCAGAATTCATATGTTGAAATTCTATCCCCAATTAACTCGGAATGTGATCTTACTTAGGGATAGGGTATTTACAAAGGTAATCAAGAAAAAAACGAGGTCATTAGGGTGTATCCTAATCCACGCCTTAATGTATCACTCTAAGAAGGAAAATTTGGTACAGACACAGATAGATGACAATGTAAAGAGACATAAGAAGATAGCCATTTATAAGCTAAGGAGGCAGGCATAGAACATACGCTTCCCTTAAAGCCCTCAGAAGGAACCAAAGTTACCTTCACCTCATATTGGGTCTAACCCGGCTCCACAACTGAGAGACAGTAACTATGCTATTTAAGCCACCCAGTTCCAGTTTGTGGTATAGCAGACCTAGAAAACTAATACACAATTCCTCCCTAGGTATATTATGCACAATCAGGAGTTGGTGCATTGAGTCTCTTGAACCAAACATCTACCATACTCCTCATCTACCATTGTCTATGGTTCAATTTTACAGTGACAGGATTGACTAATACGAACAGACCAAACCACTGGCAAATCTGAGAATATTTACCATCCTGACCTCTGCAGAAAAGCTTGAAAACAAGAGCATATGCAATATTTCAGTTTTCTAGAAAATAGTAAAAGAATTGTTATAACCCAAATGCTTTTTGACAATAGAATGAATAAATTATTGTACATACCCAGTGCCATACTCATAAATGGTTAACAACTATCTCTACTCTCAAAAAAAATGTACACAACTTCAGTATACATTTTATTGATATAAAGAGTATATATGTGTGTGTATATGTATCATAATTTGCATTTAATAAAATAGAATATATTTTATTATAATCATCATAGAGCCAATTGAGTCTCACAGAATACTTTCTTTCATTTAACCATACTTTATTTTTTTAAATCACTTTTCAGACTTTGGTGCAAGCCATGAATAGTTCTTACATAAATGTTGGTTTGTGTATTCATTTACACTAATAAGCCAGGTGAAACAACGTTGTGTTAAAATTTCACTCATCAGTGGAAAGACATCCCATGTTTATGGGTTAAAAGAACAAATATTGTTAAACTGTCCATACTACCCAAAGCAATCTGCAGATTTAATGAAATCCCTATCAAAATATCAACAGCAATTTTCACAGAACTAGAACAAGAATCCTAAAACTCAAATGGAACCACAAAAGACACTGAGTAGCCAAAGCAATTTTGAAAAAGAAAAACCAAAATGAAGGAATCACAATTCCAGACTTCAAGTTATACTACAAAGCTGTAGTAATTAAAAAATATATATATCTGTATTTATATCTATATCTATCTATACATATATATGTATAGATGTCTATATATATATACATATATATGTATATATATGTATATTACTGGCACAAAAATAGACACATGGATCAATGAAATATAATAGAAAATATAATGAAAAAAATATAATAAATAGAAAACCCAAAAGTAAGCCCCCAATTTTATATGGTCAATTAATCTTCAACAAAGGAGGCAAGAATATACAATAAGAAAAAGACTGTCTCTTCAACAAGTGGTGTTGGGAAAACTGGACAGCAACTTGCAAAAGAATGAAACTGGACTACTTTCCCTCAACATACACAAAAATAAATTCATAATAAATTAAAGAACTAGAGTAAGATGTGAAACCATAAAATCTTAGAAGAGAGCACAGGCAGTGATTTCTCTGACATGGGCCTAGAAACATTTTTTTTTCCTAAATAGGTCTCCTGAGGCAAAAAAAAAAAAAAAAAACCTTCAAATGACATAGGCAATAAAGGGTTAATATCCAAACTCTATAAAGAACTTATACAGCTCAACACCAAAAAAAAAAAAAAAAAATCCAATTAAAAGGTGGACAGAAGATATGAACACACATTTCTTCAAAGGAGACAAAAAGAGAGGCATCTGAGTGGCTCATTCAGTTAAGGGTCTGCCTTCAGCTCAGGTCATGATTCCAGGGTCCTGGGATTGAGCCCCACATCGGGATCCCTGCTCTGTGGGAGCCTGTTTCTCCCTCTCCTACCCACCCATGCTTTCTTCTCACTATCTCTGTTTGTCTCTCAAATAAATAAAATATCTTAAAAAATAAAAATACATACAGATGGCCAACAGACATGAAAAGATGCTCAACATTGCTCATCATCAGAGAAATGCAAATGAAAACTACAAGGAGATATCATCTCGCATCTGTCAAAATGGCTAAAATCAGAAACACAAGAAACAACTGTTGGCAAGGATTTGGAGAAAAAAGGACCCCTCATGTATTATTGGTGGGAGTGCAAACTGGTACGGCCACTGAGGAAAATTGTATGGGGGCTCTTTAAAAAGTTAATAATAGAATGACCCTTCAATCTATTAATCACACTACTGGGTATTTATCCCCAAAATACAAAATACTAATTCAAAGAGATGCATGCACACCTATGTTTACTGCAGCAATACTTACACTTGCCAAATTAAGGAGAAGCTCAAGTATCCATTAATAGATGATGGATTGAGAAGAAGTAGTATATATGTACAATGGAATATATTACTCAGCCATAAAAGCCAGTGGAATCTTGCTATTTGCAATGGCATGGATGGAGTTGGAGAGAGATGCTAAGGGAAATAAGTCAGTCAAAGAAAGGCAGATACCATATATTTCACTCATAGGTGGAATCTAAGAAGCAAAACGAACAAAGGAAAAAATGAGAGAGGCAGCATGAGAGGCAAACCAAGAAACAGACTCTTAAACTGATCGTTACCAGAGGGGAGGCAGGTAAGAGAATGGGTGAACAACGTGGTGAGGACTAAAGAGTACAGTTATCACAGTGAGCACTGAGGTGTGTATAAATTGTTTAATCACTGCTGTGCCCTTGAAACTAATATAACACTGTATGTTAATTATATTGGAACTAAAATTTAAAAACAACAACAAAAAAAGAAGTTCACTCTTTATTAATGACAGTGATTTTCTTACTGATATTGATAGTGTTT
>RCUC01162042.1:0-49893 GCA_003697995.1 Taxidea taxus jeffersonii
GCCTCGGCCAGCTTTAAGATAAACCACTACGGACCGGAACTGCCCACGTAAGCACCCTCAGCATTCATTTTAACTTCACTGTTTCTATGGTCAGCTCATACTCAACGAGGGAGCCACGAACAGTCAGCAGGGACCGGGCATCTTCTTGACACGAAGCGCTGGGGAAACCAAGGAACACGGGCAGAAGATGACGCGGTACCCTGGTGTCATCACCCACAGAAATTAACTCAACGCAGGTCAAAGCCGAAAAGCAAGGCCGGCCACAGTGAAACTAGCAGAAAACATTAAGAAGCCCATTAATATCCATCCTGGCAATGAGCTTTTGGACATGATACCCAAAGCACAAAGCACAAAAGCAAAAATCAGCAAACGAGACTGCATCCAGCTCAGAAGTTTCTGTGCAGCCAAAGAAACAAGGAACAAAATGAAAGCCTCCAGGATGGGAGAAAAATCCTGCAAACCACCTAATGGATAGGAAGTTAATATCCACAATAGATAACAATAAACACAACTTAATTAAAGAAGAAAATGTGATTTAAAAATGGGAAGAAGAGGGGCGCCTGGATGGCTCAGTGGGTTAAGCCTCTGCCTTCGGCTCAGGTCATGATCTCAGGGTCCTGGGATCGAGCCCCGCATCGGGATCTCTGCTCATCCGGGAGCCTACCCGCCCCCCCTGCCTCTCTGCCTACTTGTGATCTCTGTCTGTCAAATAAATAAAATCTCAAAAAAAAAAATTGTAAGAAGAACTAAACAGACATTTGTCCGAAGAGGACATCACCATGGCCAACAGGCCCATGGGAAGATGCTGGGAATCGCTAACCACCAGCGAAGTGCGAATCACACCTGCAGCGAGCTACGGCCTCACCCCCCGTCAGGAGGCTCGCGTCACGGACACGGAGGAACAGGTGCTGCAGAGGACGTGGAGGGAAGGGGAGTCCTTACACACTCGTGGTGGGAATGCACATTGACTCAACCACTGCGGACGACAAGATGAAGGTTTCTCCAAGATGAAGTTTCCTCCAAAGAGTTAGAACGGAACCGTCACACAAGGCCTCTGGGAGGGGACCCAAAGGCAATGAAAACAAGACTTCCACAAGAGATCTGCACCCCCACGTTCATCACAGCAGTATTCACAACACCCACGATACGGAAACAACCCAGATGCCCATCAGCGGACGAAGGGGTAAAAAGCAAGCTGTGGTGCACACACGCAATGGGCAGTTACTCGGCCATGAGGAGGGAGGCTCTCCCCACATCTGCAACGAGCCGGACCTTGAGCACATTACCTGCAGTGAGGTGAGCCCGATGGAGAAAGGTCAGCGTGATGTCGCTTACATGTGGAATCTAAGAAAGAATAAAATGGCGGTGACCAGGGGCAAGAGGGTGGGGGGACAACATTGACGGTGTTTAAGGGTACAGACTTGTCACGAGTGTGGAAACAGTCACACACAGGTGAACAAAGAGTCCACTGCACACAGACAGTAAGAATGTAACATGTAAATATCTCCCCGGTCCCAGCTATGGGAATGGATCGATGCATCAATGTTGCACGGTCTCCACCTTAAAGTTACACAATGTCAAATGCATCTGATTAAAGGAAGCGAATCTGTCCTGGACAATGGGTCACAGGTATGTGCTGGGGACATGCTTTCTAATCAGCTCCTAAACAAATGGTCCAAAACCACGCACCCTCTTGCATCTTGGGAACTGAGCGGGTCCAGCACTGGCATGAGGCCAGGGTGGCCTCAGGGATGCCCCCAAAGTGCAGGTTCTGGCACAAGCAGCCCAGAACCCGCCGCAGGGGCTCTTCCAGGGCCCGGACACACCTGGTCCTGCCGCCCTCCCCACCTGCTCTCATGTGCCAGCCCGACGGAGAGTCCCACACTGTCCTGACCCCATAAGGCCACGTCGGACGGACCTCCTCTCTGAGACTACGAGCTACCAGGTATCGCACACTTAGGAAAACCCTTCCCAGGGAGGAGGACCCGCTGGCAAGGAGGACCCAGATCACACACCAAAGACAGCAGCACCCAAGGTCCACCTGCCCTGAGCACCTGCTCAACCTGGTTGCTGCAGATCCAGGCAGAGAGAGAGAGAACCGGGCAGGAGACCTGACGATTGATGGGTAAGGAGGGGAGAGTTAGCAAGGATTCCCTCGATCTCTCCTGGGGGCCAGTGGGGGGGGTACCCTCACTGATACTGGGGGAGCACCCCGGAGAAGGTGGAGAATCTGGTTTGGAACACACTCAAGGAGCAAAGAATCCCAGTGGCCTTAGGAACCAGGGACCCACATATCGGGAATGGAGAGATCACTGTAGCACAAAACTGAATTTAGCACAGCTTGCCTGCGCAGCACTCTGGCTAAATGGCCAATGAATGGAAAGCCAAATGCCCACAGGAGTGCAATGAGGCCTATGGCGGGGCGGGGGGGGGGGGAGGGGGGGCGGGGGGGGGAGGTCCCTGTGCGGGGCTGAAGAGCTGCTCACACCCTCCTGAGGAAACTTGGAAGGTCCACAAGCCCCTCCTCGCACGGGACATCCACCCCTCCCAGGGCTCACGACTCCCACTGCCTACCACTAGGACCAGCACTCACGCACCAGCAGCCACTTCTGTTTCCTGGTTGGTTAGGAATCAGTGTTAGAACTTGTCTGATCCTACTGCTTTGTTTTCTTCTAAAGTAGCTGGCTTGCCACCCCTCCCCTCCCAGTGTGTGTCGTGGGGCCCCACGTCCTTGTGTCCTGCCCAGAGACCCACCTGCCATGGGAAAGCAATGTGGGGCACCTCTCCCCGCCCACGGGCTGCGGAAGCTGATAGCGATAGCTCGGGTGTTACCGGCTAGATGATAACCAGGGAGGGTCACTGCCCATGCGGGGCATCCAGAGATGAGCCCTCCAAGCCTGACTGATAACCAGTCGGAATCTGAGAACAAAGTCAGCTTCATCGAGGTGGAATTTCTCATTACCTGAAGCTCTGGGCTACTCTGCAAATAAACTGTTTTCTTCCCTTTGCCCCAAGGGCGTAGCATCTAAAACCAGGGTGACTTCTGATCCCTCGCCCGAGCTCATCGGTGGTGGAACAGCCCCACTGGCAACACATCACTCACCCCTGCTCCCCCAGCAGGTGCGGCTCCCCCCGCCCCAGGCCCTTTTCACCAACCCAATGTGCCTTGGTTCAAAAATTCAGAAAGGGCCCCCCTCCGCCTCCCCATCCCCCCACCCGCCCCCGCCCCATGCTGGTCTGCTCCCAAATGCTGGTAGCAGCTTGTGTGTCCTAAGAGCCCCGTGCCCTCTTGGGAAAAATGCCAGGCAGGCTTTGCACAACCGACCACTCGTGTAAGGACATTTCGCCAGGGAAAACCAGCCAGCCTGGAAAACGGTCTTCTGGCAACTCCAGCAGAATGTCCTGGAGCACAGTGGACCCCACCCATCACCACAGCTCCCTGGGGCAAGGAAGGGGATCCCAGGACAACCTCAGGGAGGTCTCAGGGGACACAGAGAGGAGATGCCTCACACAGGCCTGGGGAAGGGGGTTGGCCTTGGCCCCCTAAGCGCTAGCATTGGTTTTGTTCAGAAGGGGTAGGAGCAACAATTTTGGGACCCCACCCAGCCTAAATCCAAATGACCCCACCCCTCAGCTTTTCTTTAATTGCCCCAGGGACCCCCCCCCAACCTACGCCCCCCACAGGAGGCATCTGCAATTCAATGAGCCTGGAATGAGCCCTCTCAGGGAGCCACCCAGCCGGACTGAAAGTGCTCCCTGCACGGAGAGAAACCACGGATTGTTTTGATGTCAACAGCAATTATTTATTTTCCTGTACACTTCCCCTCCAACTGTGTCTCTGCCTCATGCAGATGACAGAGAAGAAACTACAGACCCAGGGCTCCTGGAGGACCCCAGCACACAGAGCTCCAGCCCCCACCTGCACCATGGGTCATGGTCACGGTCACCGTCCGCATAACCAAACCCCCTTCTTTGCTGTTAGGAGTCAAGCTCGCGGCCACCTGAATCCACTGACCTCAGTCTTAGTCAAAGCACACTAAACGCTGTGACGGGCCTACAGAGTATCTAAAATCGGGCACATTTTGGCAGGACTGGTGTCACGTTTCTCTCCGGGGGCCGTTTCAAAAGCCGCTCCTTCTCTTGGGCATCTGGGGAAGGCTTAGGAATTCTGTTTCCCGGGGGGGGGGGGGGGGAGACAAAGCGCCCCGGTGCCCAGCACCTCCTCTCTTGGTCCCAGACGGAAAAATCTCCGAGCGTTAACAGGACCGAGGTGGGGTTCCACTTGTTCTGTGCTCTTTCTCAACAGCACTTACGGTAATTCCATTTTTTGCTCACTTAGGGCTGGCCGAAGCATACTCTCTCCCTCCCGGGGAGGGCACGGGGCGAGGGAAATAGCAGAAATTCATCAGACAGACCATTTCTAGAAGACACTTCCTAAGATGCTGCGGGCTCTCCTCACCCCTCGGTCAGAAATTCCCAAGAGGCTGATGGTGAGGGACACCAAGGGTTCCCTCTCTGGAGGAATTTAGGGTGAAGGGGGGGAAGAATGGGATGAAACGGTGGCAGTTGCGGAGCAGTACAATGCAGGGGTGGGGGGAGTCAGGTGTGGTGAAGGGGGGCGAGGAACCAAGAGCTCCTGGGAGGGGGACCCGGGAACCAGCTCTGGGGAAGGCAGCGGAGAAAACGGGCGGTTTACAACGTGCGAGCTGCTGCCCCTAGGCCCGGCCTTCTCACTGCACACCCACCCCAGTGCGCTCCCAGGGAGCCTCCGAGGGTTCCCACACTGCTATTTTTAAACCCGACAAGAAACGGGCTTGTCAGGTCGTCAGCTCCAAAGCTGCAAGCACGGGGTTCCGGGCTCGTCCGGGCTAGCCGGGCCCGGGGGCCTGGGACGCAGTGGCTGTGGGCCTGGTGCTCTGTTATTCAGGGCTTCCTCCCAGCCCCGGGGAGGGGCGGCGGCCCCAGGAATGGGGCCTTTGGGGTCACTATGCTTACTGAAATGGAAACACGCCCAACCCTAGACTCCGCCCTGGCCCTCGTGACCCCCTCATCAAGGTTCACCAGGGAGGCCACTGTCTCCCTGAAGCCACCAGACCCGCCCATAAGGAGTGGGGAACGCAGATCAATCCCTGAAATCCCTAAAGACCCCTTGGAAGCTCCTTGGGGAGGTTCTCTGCCCCCCACCCCACCGCCGGCCCCGGGGGTCCTGCAGGGCTGTCTGTGATTGGGCAACCCCTGCCTCCCCTGCACACGTGCCGGAGGCAGCCGGCTGCTCCGAGGGGCCTGGGACGGGGTCTGCGGGTCCTGGGCAGGGGCTGCTCCCAGAACCGCACGAAGATCCTCTTCCCCATCTCAGGGAACATCCTGCAAAGGGCGGCGCAGGGAGAGCAGCAATTTGGCAAGACACGTAGCAAAACCACACTGCCAGGCCTAGATGGAAGTGCACAGGCCTGCAGTGCCACCAGCCCGTGCCCGGCTACTGGGCAGCCGGCCCCTTCCTACCGAGCACCGGAACCGAACACTGCCGGCCATCAGCCGAGCAGAGCCAGCTTCTCCAAGAGCAGAGAAATCAGCCACGGCCGCACACGCGGAACTCCAGCCTGCCCCACCGGGCGGCCAAGTGTAAGAGGTGAACCTCCTCCTGTTGGGTGATGCTGACCTCTGCCTGGCCGCCCAGGACATGCCAGCACCTGCCTGCTTGGGGCAGGGCAGGAAAGGCTTCCAGTTAAAGGACAAAACACTTTTCACCCAAGCTACGCAACAGCCTCGGTGATCTGCCTCGCGTGGAGAAACCCTAGCTCCGTCTGGGCCACCCAAGAAACAAGGGCCTGGTGGCAGGAAATCACAGATTCCGGGGAAGCAGGAGGAGGCGTCAGCCTGGGGACGAGCCTGCCCACTTCGCTTGCTCCGCCGACGCAAGAAACCGGCGTGAAGAATGTTGCTGATGAAGAAAGCTCACTTTGACTCAGACTCTATCCGACACCTGTCCCCGGGAACCCAAGAAAGCTGCTAGGGCCAGGGTCTTGCCTTTCCGAATCTAAGCACTAGCTGCTATTGGAAGCGGCTAGGATTTTATCAGAATAAGCACAGCGCCCCGCGGCCTGCGAAGTCACCAGGATCTGGTGGGGGGTGGGGGAGGGGAGGGCTTGCACAGCTTCTCTCCGCCCCTGGTGCTATTTTCAGGACGCCTGCCACCACTGTGCCGAAGTTTCCAAGAAACGCTGGGTTTGAGGCTTAGAGCGAGAAGCCTCCAGGAGCAGTACAGTCTCATCTCCTAGGCCCGGAAGAAAACACGAGACAGGGAGCACACGGGCTGAGCACACACAGCAATCCTTCACCCCGGGCCTGGGGACTCAGACAGCCCCTGTGGAGGGCATTGCCACCATCCCACCTCCCAAAAGCCAAGGATTACAAACCAGGCGTTTGAGAACGCAGAGGCTACGTGCGGTTTAAAACGAGCTGTTTTCCCTAGTCTGTGTGTGCACGACTGACTTTGTAAGGCAGATCTCCACACAGGATACAAACACAACTTTCACGCAGAACGCAAACTTTCACCAATGACCTTTTAAATGTGTCCAGCCGAAGCGTACCTATAAACTCCTAAGATGCACACGTAAAAGGTGCTTCTCGACACCCCCATCTCCCCCCCACCCCCACAACGATGCACAGATCACAGATCCAGAGACTGTGTTTAACTGGGGTGGCCCTGCGTCCTTTCCAATCGTCATTAACTTGAACACCCCTGTTAGGCAGGGACGGGCAGGTTCCGTCCTGGCTGCTGGACTGGAGCCTGGGGGGCGGGGGCTTTGCAAGGAGGGAGGGAAGGAGCTCTGACCCGGCCACAAAGCAGGTCAGTGTAAAGACCCCTTCCCAGGGACTGGGTGTAGAAATGAAGTCACTAAAACTAGAGTGTGCCACGAGGAACACGACCCCCAGGGCCACCTGCCCGACCCCCGCAGCCCCGACGAAGCCTGGCCAAGCCAAGCCAGTACTTCCGACCGAAATAATTACCGTCTTACACCAATTTGTGCTCCAACGTAAATTACTAAGTGAGGCGAACGGAGTGTAACTAACTCACAAAGCCCGGATCCCCACACGGCAATTTCTCTAAGCCGGGCGCACACCGCAGCGCCCAGGCGGGTCCCGGCGGGCCGGACGCGCCTCCGAGGGGCGCGGGTCCCAAGCCCCGAAAATCCGAGGCTTCCCGCAAAGCCAGGGAGCACCCCGGGCGCCTCACAGCGCTTCCGGCCAACGCGGCCCCCCGAAGTGCCCTGGAGGAGCCGCGGCGGGGCCCGGAGTGCGCAACGGGACGGTGGAGCTCGCCACCCGGCCGCCGCGCCCCTCGGGCCGGGCAGGCGGCGCGGACACCGCCGGGGCTCACGGCCTCGCCCGGCGCTGGCTGCCCCCCCCCGAGTGCTCCGGCGGCGACCCGGGCGGCGGGGAGAGCCCCCGGCACCCCGGCGCCCGCCCCAGCGCCCCCGCCCGGGCGGCTGACCTGTCGTCGACGTGCAGGCTGGGCGGGCACTTCAGCGCCAGCCAGGTCTTCCAGTGGACGTGGCGCACCTTGTACACCTGCCCGAAGCCGCCCGAGCCGACCTTCTCCCAGCCCGCGAACTCGCCCGCGTCGAACGTGCGCAGCAGACCCAGGGCCCACGGGCTCCCGCTGCCGCCCGCCATCGCGCGCGCCTGGCCGCCACCCCGCGCCGCCGCGGCCGCCCGGGCCGCCCAGGTGCCCAGGTGTGCGCCCCGCCCGCTGACGTCACTTCCGCCGCCGGCCCCGCCCCCCCACCGCGCGCCGGGGCCCTGCAGACCCGCGGAGGCGAGCGTGGGGTCACCGCGTCCTCCGGCGCGCGCGGCTGCCGCCCGAGTGCGTGGGCGCGTGCGTTTCGACCGCAGTCGGCCTGATTTTCCACGCGGCTGCAGGAAGCCCGCGGCGCTGCGGGTTTCCCCAGGTTTTCCCGGCGCTACCGCTCGGCAGCGCTTTGCCAAAAAAGGAAAAAGGTATCCAAGGACCGGAGGTGGGCTTTCGTGCAAACCGCGGATCTTGGGCAGACTTGCCGCATTGTACGCGTCCTCGTTAGCGTGCATGAAGGTCTGTACAACGTTATCCCGCGTACGCTCGTGTATCTACCACTGCTGTCAAGATCTAGAGCAAACCACCACGAAGGACCCCCCGCGCCCCTCTTCAGAACCGAACCCCCAAACCGTGGCCGCCACGAGTCTTACCTCTCTTTCAAAAATTGTGTTATTTGCAAAAATGTTATGTTTGCACACAGGAATGACGTCGGGGGGGTTTTTTGGGAACCCCCCCCCCCCCCACACACACACATTGGGCGTAATTCCCTGGAAATTAGTGTCTCGCCTTTCTACACTGAAGGTTCCACTTCGGAATTCAGTTTTGTTTTGTTTTTTTTTTAATCACCCCAACAGCAAATCTTCAGTTCAAAGACAGGAGGGTACCTCCATCCTGTCCTAGAGATCAGTATCTTTTGTATGCCTAGAACAAACTGGGGAGAAAAGATGGTTTTTCCACCTTTGGGGGAAAAAAATCCCCCGCTTTGAATGAGCTCAGATCTTGGAAAGATGTCTGAGTCAGAGGTCGGGAAGTAGGATTGCAAACTTCCATGCCTAAACACCACTCACTCCTGTGGGACTGTACAGTGAGGGAAGGTTCCTTCTGGGCCAAATGAGCCGAAGAGTGGAGGTAGGATGGGGTAGGGGAGAGGGGATCTAGGAGGGAGCATGACACTAACTGTATTTTTGTGTTTCCCAAAGAAGGAGATGCTGATCCTAGCTGGCTTGTGGAGGCCTCAGACTTAGCTTACCCGGGCTTTACCTTCCAGTGGGCCTATGATAATTGTATATTATTCCCTGTGACCGAGCCCTAGTGCTGCTTTGGAAGCCACCTACTGCCCCCTCCCTCACAGGGCTACTCTTTGGCCAGTGCTCACCTCCAGCCCCCACCCCTGCCCTTGGGCCTCTTAGGCAGGGAGACCACTGCAGACTCCTCCTTCCCCACGTAACCCTGAACCCAGAACTGGTCTGGTGGAGACTGGAGTGGCAACTGGTTATTGATTGTAGCAGATGTAATTAACATTTACACGAACCTTCAAAAAATAATTGGGATTTTAAAGATACAAAGATAACTTAGAAGCAAACACTGTGGCTGTTTTGCTGCTGAAAAACAATGCATCTACTAGAAAATGAGTCACTTGTGGGATGGTGTTTCCGGGACTCCGCAAGAGGCACCTTTCTCCAGGCTTCCTCTGCTCCCGAATCTTACTGTACAAGGCTCAGCAGCATGAGTGACTAACAGCCCACACTGGTCTAGTAATAAAATACAGCAATTCCATTTATTTAATTATCTGGTGTTTCACTCAACAAATATTTATAGAGTGTCTGCTGCAGGCTCTGCATGGGGTTCCTGAGCCCACAGCCAGAGCCCACAGCCACCTGGACAGACAGTCCCCAAGGGCAAGGGCACGGGGGGGGGGGGGGGGGGGGGACAAAGATCAAGGCCAGGGTTGGGTAAACTGGCAACGTGCTTCCTTGGACTTGGCTGGGTTCCTTGCCCAGGCCACCCAACCCACTCTGAAGTTGTTTTTTCATCTGTAAAATGATGACAAAGTCCCCTGCAGGAGTTGTGAACAGAGCCCAGGCTGCAGACCCTGTGGGATGAAAGGAGAGCACTGTTGTGTATGTTAATGGTCACTGGTCCTGGGAAAGGCTGGCCTTCTTAAGTGTAAAAGTAACTTACAGTCTCAATAATTTAGTGATTATTTTACTGCAGTTTATTTTATAATGCAAGGGGCCAAGCCTTTGTGGCTACGCTGTGGGCCATCAAGAAACCCCAAAGATACCTGAAATGTAGAAGACACCTTACCATTTTTGACAGAAAAAAAACTTGATAATATGCTGAGGCATGTATAAAATATTTAGTTTTATTTTGTTGTGCAAATACTCTGCATAAATACATAGCAAGTGCGAGTGACAGGTGAAAAGATTTAAAATGAACACAGCAGATCAATTAGTTGAATTGTTCTAAATCACATAAGGGCACAGAACATAGAGAGTGTCATATTTTTTTACCTGTAAATATTTTATCACTAGTAAGCTTTAAAAAAAATTAATACCTGCATATCATTTTATGTATGAGATTACACATCTACAAATTGAAGCTTGAAGCTTTTAATGTTACCTTTAAAATACAGGACGTTATCAGAATATTAAATAAAACAAAATGTATGTTAAATTGAATTTTCCATTTAATGAGCTGTAGCAATTTTCTTAAAAAACAGAAAAACTCATCCATAATTTTATAAGTACTTATATTATCCGAAATGATTGAACCCATTACAGTGTCAAGAATTTCTGTCAATGAAAACCTTTCATGGAAGCATGAAGTTTCAGTTTTAAGGTATTTTAAGTAAAAAACAAAAGTGGACTGACTTAAAACTCTTGGTGCAAGTTTTGCATCTCAGCCTCCGGAAGTGGCCGTGGTGAACATTAGTGACCGCCTTGAAGATTAGTGACCGCCTCTATGCACCGCCCCAGGGGTGATCCCTGAGCGCGGAACTGCGCGCCTCCGTGGGCACCTCCAGGGGCTCGAGGCGGAGGCCGTCGGGAGAGGTGAGCCCCGAGGGCAAGACGCTCGGTGGAGTGACAGTGGACCTGCCCGGGAGCGCGGGTGGGGAGAGCAGAGCACCGGCTAGGGCAGGGCAAGCCCCCGGGGCCGCCCTTCGCGAAAGAAGTGCCAAGTCCGCGTCCTCCTACGCGGGGGCCTGGCCAGCGCTGTTCCGCCGACGCCCCCCACCCCGCCCAGGGTCCTCCAGGTCCAGTGTGCCCGGCTGGGCGGGGATGTCCCTTTCCCCGCGCGCTGCCCCTGCGTCCCGCCGCGGGGAACCCACCGAGCCGGAGGCGGGGGAGCAGGCGGGTGCGGGGCTCTCCTGCGGCAGGGTCCCCGCGCCGGGACCGCGGGTGACTGTGCGGGCCCTGGAACCCGGGGAGAGGGGTCCCTGCCTCAGGATGGCCGGGGCGCTCCAGGGGGCCGGTGGGCGCGGCGTGGGCCAGGTGCTGGATAAACAGTGCGGGTGTGTGTCACTTCTGCCCTGTGCGTCTGCCGCGTGCGTTGGTCCTCCCGGAGGTCCACCCTGACACGGCCCTCCTAGGCCACCGGCTCCCTTAGTCCTGGAGCCAGCCTGGGGCCACCAAGCCCAAGGCCCAGGATGACCCAGCGTCACCAGGGTCCCCTGCGGGACCGCCCCCTGGGAGGGGCAGCGGAGCCCTGGGCACCTCCTCCGAGCCGCGCAGGGTCCTCCCCTCCCCCTCCCCGCCCCTCCCCCTCCCTCCCGGAGGCGCCCCCAGGTCCAGCCCCCTCCTGCCGCGCAGGCTCCGCCCCAGGAAGGTGGCTTTGCTTTCCTCCTGCTGCAACTTGCTCGCTGCTTCTGAGGATTCCCTGCATGGCTTGAATGTTACTTGCTGAGGAGCAGATCCTGGTCACCGCTGCGAGTCTGCTTCCCAAGTTCCGAACGGCCCGCAGAGCGAGATCCTGCCGCCCGGGCCTCCGCAGCCACCCCGGGGTTTGGGGGGAGAGAAGGGGAGAGGGACTGACTCCTAAGTCCCAGCTCTTAGCAAGCAGGTATCTTCCCTTCGTTTCGTTGAGGGATAGTGACACACACGTTCCACCGGTCTCCGGCCCACAACGCAGTGATTCAGCATCTCTCGGTCATGCTGCGCTCAGCACGAGGACAGCCAGCGGCTGTCCCCACACCGCGCCATGGCGCCATGTCGGTACCAGTAGCTCTGTTCCCAGCGCTGTGCCTTTCACGCCCTGACTCACTCACTCCCTACCTGGAAGCCTCTGCCTCCTGCTCCCTCCACCCCAATTTAGTCCGTCCCCGGGGCCCCCTCCCACTCATGCCTCCCGCTTCTGGCAACCACCAGTTTTTCTCTGTCTTTAGGGCTCTTTTTCTGCCTTTTTTTTTTTTTAAGGTTTTGTTTATTTATTTGAGAGAGAGAGAGTGAGAGAGAGCATGAGAGGGGAGAAGGTCAGAGGGAGAAGCAGACCCCCCATGGAGCTGGGAGCCCATGCAATGCCTATGCCCGACTCCTGGATCATGACCTGAGTCTCATGACCTGAGCCAAAGGCAGTCGCTCAACCAACTGAGCCCCCCAGGTGCCCCTCTTTTTCTGCTTTCTGTTTGTTTGTTCATTTGGGTTTGTTTAGATCCCATGTATAAGTGAAATCATGATGTTTGTCTTTCTTGGTCTGATTTAATACTCTCCAGGTCCATCCATGTTGTCACAAATGGCAAGATCTCATTCTTTTTTATGGCTGAGTAGTATTTCATCGTGCATGTATAGCATTTCTTTGTCTATTCATCTACCATGGATGCTAGGATCGCTTCCATATCTTGCCTGTTGTAAATAATGCTGGGATAAGCATAGGGGTGCATCTATCCCTTCAAATTGGTGTTTTTGTATTTTGGGGGTAAATACCCAGTAGAGCAATTACTGGATTGTATGGTAATTCTATTTTTAACTTTTTGGGGACCTTCGCTACTGTTTTCCACAGTGGCTGCACCAGTTTGCATTCCCACCAACAGCGCAAAGAGGGTGCCCTTTTCTCCACATTTTTGCCAACACATAATGTTGCTTGTGTTGTTGATTTTAGCCATTCTGACAGGTGTGAGGGGATATCTCATTGTCATTTGGATTTGCATTTCCCTGATGATGAGTGATGTTGAGCATTTTTTCATGTTGTCTGTTGGCCACCTGGATGTCTTCTTTCGAGAAATGTCTGTTCATGTCCTCTGCCCATTTTTTAATTGGATTATTTGGGTTTTTTGGTATTGAGTTGTATCAGTTCTTTATATATGTTGGATACTAACCCTTTATTGGATATGTCATTTGCAAATATCTTCTCCGGTTCCATAGGTTTTCTTTTTGTTTTGTTGATTGTGCAGAAGCTTTTGTTTTGATGGAGTCCCAATGGTTCATTTTTGTCTGTTTCCTTTGCCTCAAGAGGCATATCTAGAAAAATGTTGCTGTGGTCAATGACAGAGAAATTACTGCCTGTGCTCTTTTTTAGGATTTTTTTTAGGTCTCACATTTAGGTCTTTAATCCATTTTGAGGTTTGGTTGTGTTTCTTTTTGTTTTGTTTTTATTTTTGAGAAAGAGCGTGTAAATGAGCAGAGTGGGGCAAAGGGTAGAAGGAGAGAGACCTGATCTAGAATTTTCTTGATCTAGAATTTTCGACCATTTAGACACATGGCACGTTGGCCTCAATGTATAGCCTTCCTCGGCAAAAATGTCATCACAGTTTGATCACCAGAACACCAGAAACAAAACACCTCCTAAGCATCTCTTGATGAAATTCCTACCCCCAGGCCAGCCCCTGGGCCTGTCAGGGTCATTTCCTGTCTGGGTCCTCCGGTGGCCCTCCCAAGGGTTCTTCAGGGAGGTTGTGAAAATGCAAATCCGATTTCATTGTTTTAGGATGGAAATGGGCCCCCACCTCTAGCCTCACGCTCCAGTCTCTGCTCTCTGTCCTCACTCTCCCCCTGTACCCCCACCCCAAGTCCTCTGCCTGCGGCCCCACAGGGCCTTTGCACCAGCTGTCCTGTCCGTCAGGAAAGTTCCCCTGATGCCTGCTTTACTCCCACTCTGCCCACCTCTCTGTCTTTCCCCATGTCCCAGACTCCGTTTCCTGGGACCAGCACACGGGGCATTGTTTATAGGGCCTGCTGGTGAATGCCTTTTTCCTCCACTCCGGGCCGCTCCTCTGGAAGGCACCCCCCCTTACCCCCTGTCCAGGTTCATCACTCACCACCATGCTTCTCTGTCCCGGCCGCCCTGGCCTTTCTGTTATTCCACAACCTGAGCGCCTTCCGTAAGCCTCTGCAGGTACAGGCTCCTCTCTGGAGACAGGCTGGTGCTCACCCCCAGCGGGCCTCACCTGCCTTCACCCCTTTTGTTCAATGTCACCGGCTCCCTGAGGCCTTCCCAGGTGACCCATCCAAAACAGCACCCATCCAGCCCGGCTTGATGCCACCCCCCTGGGAGCTGCTCAGGGAGGCTGGGGTGGGGTAGGATCTCTCTGTTAACACTCCTCCTAAAATTCATGGTGGTTACTCAGGGGTGAGTCCCACGTGCTCGCCGCCCGGAGAGCGCCCCCAGCGCCTGGGCCCTTGGGATGTGTGCCCTGAGCCCAAGGCTCTCAAGCTTCCTCCGCAGGCAGAACCCCTTGGCCCCAGGGGACAAAGAGAGGCCCAGCACTTCCTTTATCAGCTGGTTAGGATCAAACAACCTGGGAAGTATTTATGGGAAAACAGTATGGCAGTTTCTTAAAAAGTAAAGCATAAAATGATCACACGACCCAATTTCACCTGGGTGTCTACCCAGAAGATGTGAAAACGGGAATTCAAACAAAAATGTGTACACAGGTGTTCGTACCAGCATCATTCATGGGAGCAAATGGTCGGAACAAACAGCCCAAGTGTCCCTGGGTGGGGGGAGGGGTGAGAGCTTGTGGTAAACACACACAGTGGGAGGAAGGGGGCGGTCATCCTTGTGTGGGGGGCCGCACCCCGTAAAGCTTCCATCTGCCAGGTGAGCACGGGCCAGGAGCTGAGAGCTGGAGCCTAAGCCGACTCCTCTGGGCGGTAACGATAAGGACCCGATCTTGGGTCCCTAATGGTGATCTCAGCGGCAAAGCCGGGACTGGACCCTTCTTACCTACGGCAGGCGAGGGGCCCGGGGTGGTCCCGAAACACAGCCAAATGGTCCTTTCCAGCAGCTTGATGCCTATTTCGAGCCGTTTTGCAAAGGCAGAGGTGACTTCAAAAAGTGGGTCAGCAGACCCCAGCAGCGGAGTGGGACCAGAGGGTAAGCCGCAGCACCTGCTCTACATTTACTGGACACACAGGGTAGATCAGCTGAGTTAAACCACCTGCTGGGAAGACCTGGTGGGCCTTCCTTGCTGAGCCTTGGCGATGAGGTGGTCACAGATGATAAACCAGGCAGGCCTGGAGGGAAGGGCCCCGCTGGGCAGGGCCTACCCATGAGGCCCCAGGCCCAGGGTGGTGGGGTCGCCCTGGGGAGTAGGGCACAGAGACTGGGCAAGACGTGGGGAGCCGGGTCCGCAGACCAATTCCTGGGCCCAGGACACAGACAGCGGAAAACAATGGGGCGGCGACATTGACCACAATGTTCCACTCACTCCTTGAGGGGAGCGCTCCGCATTTTGTCAGGACCATCTTAAAGCTGGGGGCTGCCCATGGGGTCTTCAGAGCTGTATGTAGGATCTTGGCAGCCCAACCAAGCAGACGAGTCTGCAGGGACCCGCCCGCAGAAGAAAGGAAAATGGCTGCATCTGGTGCGAGGCCCAAACCCTGAGAGCCTCCCACAACCCCCGGGGAGTAGCAGGGGCAGGACTTGGGGACTGGGTGCCCACAGGACCTGGTGAGATTCACTGTTTTGGGGCTGAACTGTGTCCCCCCACTCCAAGAAGACATGTTGTATTCTTAAACCCTCGTATGTAGAGGTGACATCTTTTTTAAAGATTTGTTTATTTATTTGAGAGAGAGGGCATGAGTGACACAGAGGAGGGGGAGGGGGAGAGGGAGAAGAAGACGAGTCGATCCCACGACCCTGGGATCATGACCTGAGCTGAAGGCAAAGGCTTAACTGACTGAGCCACCCAGGCGCCCCAAGCTGACATTATTTTTAAATGGGGTCTTTGCAGATAATCAAGTTAAGAAGAGCTCACCGGGAGGGGGGCCTTCTGCAGTGTAGGTGTCCCTACAAAAAGGGGATATTTAGACCGATGAGTACAAAGGAGAGATGACATAAAGTTGCAGGGGGGACAGTGGTCATGTGACCTCAGAGACGTTTCTACAAGCCAACAACGGCTGGCAAAGGCCGGGAGCTGGGGGAGGCAGGAAGGACGCCCCCCGCCCCAGCGCCTTCAGAGGGAGCCTGGCCCTGCCGACACCTGCATCTCAGACTTCTGGGAGAGAACAACTTTCCATTGGGTTAAGCCCCCAGTTCGTGGTGCTTAATATGACAGCCTCAGGACCCTAATCACCTAGATCAGTGTCTCTGTCCCAGTTCTCAGGATCCTTATTTTGTCCAAAAACGTACTAAATTTCTCTGTGTGCACTCTGGGCTGACGGGAGCTGGTCAATAAGTCATCAGGGGTGGGGGGGTTGGGGCTTGTGACGGTTAACTTTACATGTCATCCTGACTGGCCCACAGGGTGCCCGGATATTTGGCCAGACGTACTGGGTGTGTCTATAAGACTAACATTGGAATCAGTGGACTGAGGAGAGCAGATTACTGGCCCCACAAATGTGGGTGAGCCTCGTTCAATCAGTTGAAGGTCTGGAGGAAGTAAGTGCCTTCCCCTGCTGCCTGGTGACATTTAAACTGAAATATCGGCTCTCCCTGGGGCTCGAGCTTGCCCAATAGCCCGTGGATCTTGGGGCTTGTGAACCTCCAAAGTCGTGTCAGCCACTCCCTAATGATAAATCGATGTGTAAGGCCCCGCGGCTTTGGCTCCTCTGAAGAACCCTGGCCCAGGCGGGGCCGTCAAGGCTCCTGTTCAGCTTCAGTAGTGTTTGCTGAAGCCAGGCCAGTCTTCCTGGCACAAATGGCAGCATTTTTGCAGGCTGTCTGGTATCGTGTATTTTTTTTTTAAGATTTTTTGTATTCGAGAGGGGGAGATAGAGCAGGGGAGGGGCAGAGGGAGAGGGAGGACCCCAAGCAGACTCCCCACTCAGAGCAGAGCGTGCGGTGGGGCTTGATCTCAGGACCCTGAGATCATGCCCTGAGCCAAAAGCTAGAGTCAGACGCTTAATTGACTGAGCCCCTCAGGCGCCTGTATTTTGTTTTTGTTTTTTTTTAAAGCCATTTCTAAGCCATGGCAGGGAAGCTTGATGCTACTGTTCAAGGTCAGAGAAATGAGCAGTCAGGGCAGGACACTCCGCTTGTCAGGACAGGTCCTCTGACAAAAAGAGGCAGAGAAGTCAGGTGCCATGTTTCTGCCGCTGAGCCGGCTGGACCGTGAGGATCCCGAGACGGGCGTCTGACGGTCGGCGGCCTCCCGGCCCTGCTGGCCACTGCGGAGGGCTGAGCTTTCCCACTGCCCGGGCCCAGGATGTGGCTGCCCACCCCCCGCCCGCCCCATCCACCATGGGTCACGCCCACCCCAGGGCCTCGAGCCCTGCAAGCGCACGACTTTGCCAACAGGGTCTCTCCTATCGCGGCCGACGATCAGAGGTCCCCAGCCAAGACTCTTCTCCCCAAGACATCTATTTGGAAAGGAATGCTCCCCGGGTACTATCTCCCACACACACCCTGGAGGCTGTGCCAGATTCCCAGGGCAGCGCTTCCATAAGGTGGCCACCTGCCATCTGTGGACCGGGCGTGGGAACTGCAGCCGTGGGTCTGGGAAATCTGGAGGGCCCCTTGGAGGAGGAGTCAGCTCGACTCCAGACCAGGTGCGCTTTCATGCACTCCACGAGTATTTTTGGCGCACCTGCTGTGGGCCATGGCAGCTGTTGGGGGGGTGTGCAGCGGGCTGGCTCTGCCCTCCCGGGTCTCTCAGTCCAGGTCTGGGTGAAATCCTGGCATCCTGCCTGAAGGAGGCAGCAGTGTGAGCTACCGATGTCCATTCCAGCTCTGCCCTGCCACCTCCCAGCGGTGCCCCAGGCTCTCTTGCCTCAGTTTCTCCCTCTGTAGAATGAGAAGGTGACACTAGTCCCTAGCTCACAGAACTGGGGGGATTCATAAGTGAACGTGTCCCCAGAACAGTGCATGTCCTGTGCCCTCCACCGTAGCAGCCTCTGACCGTCTTCCCTCCTGGACCGTCCCAGCTTCCACACATCCCATAGAAGTGGCCACGTAGAGTCATATCAAAGTAGAGTCAATGAGAGAGCAAGCTGCAGCCGTGAGACCCATTTCTGGTCCAGTATCATATACTTCGTAAAAGCAAAAGGTCAGGGGCCGCCCAGAGCCCATCATGGGGGATCTTCACTCACCCACACGCAGTCACGAAGAGGGGGAAGGGCAGCCTCGGCCCCCGGCTCTGGAGAGATGGCAGAGATCTCTGTGAACAGAGCAAGCAGAGGAAAGCGTGAGATGTGCGCTGCCCTTTATCCAAGGCGGGGTGGGGGGGGAGGCAGAAAAGCAGCCCGTTCTCTATCACTCTCTCTCTACTACCTATCAACTATCTGTCTGCTCTCTCTCATCTATCTTCTGTCTATCTATGTATCTATCACCTCTTAATTTGCTTCTATTTTAAAAATAAGCAGAGGGAAAATGGTCCGTAAGTGTTTTTGAAGGGTGTAGGACGGAGACACAACTTCTTTGCACCCACCATCTCTTACAGATTGGGCTTGGGACCCAAGTAAATAGCTCTCACGCTTACAAAACCAAATTAACTTTAGTTATTTTTAAAGATTTTATTTATTCATTTAAAGTAGATACAGAGAGAGAGCATAAGCGGGGGGAGAGGGAGTGAGAGAGAAGCAGACCCCCCGCTGAGCAGAGAGCCCGATGCAGGACTCGATCCCAGGATCCTGAGAGCATGACCTGAGCCGAAGGCAGAGGCGTAACCCGCCGAGCCACCCAGGCGTCCCCAAAATTAACTTTCAAAAAGCAAAAATAGAACAACTGCGTCAAAGGCATGTCAAAATATATCAAAATAGGATAAGATGAACCAAGTGTGGATCCGTGCGGTGCGTGGCCTGGCCAACCGGTGGGGCGACAAAGTGGGGACGAGAAGGTTCTTATAGGAAAAGACATGACAAAGACAAAAGAATTGGGAAAAGAAAGACTCACCTTGGACCTTCCCTAATACTTACGCTGTGGGTGTTTCCGTCCCGGGTGGGGGGTTCGCGTTGAGGGAGAAAACGAAGGGCATCGTCACCAGTGTCACGGGGAATGGAGACGTTCGCTGTGAGAGAATGCAAATTAAGGAGCCCTGAGTTTGCAAGGGAATAGCACAGAATAACAAGCAAAATTAATTAAAACACCTGACCCTGCCAGCATGCTGTGAGTTGGGCCGATTACCCGTCATAAGGTGAGTCTTTCTGCAGAGGTCGTGCTCCAACAGTGCTGTTCTCTCTTCCTCCCCTGCCCCTCCTGCCAGCTCACTTTGTGGAGACAGGAAACTCCCGTTTCTGCCAAAACGAGCTGCACCGCGTTCGTGGAGTGAACCTTGAGGCCCTTCTAAGAACAAAAGGAGAAAGAGACTCAGAGCCCGCTTACGCTGCTCTCCCCCCACCTGCTCAGTTCCACCCGGAGGCAATGGGGAGATGGTCGCATTTTATCTCTGCCTGCAGATCTGAGAGCTCGGAGAACCCATATTCGCTTTTCTATGATAATCTGTCACTTAAAAGTTACGAGACAACAGTGGGTCTGAGTTACAGCGTAACTGCAGAACGGGCTCTGCGGAAATCAGGGTTTGCCTGCTTTCCGAGACCGATTCCCGGTCCGACTCCCAATCGAGGGCCTGGAAGGTGCGGGCGGTGCCAGCACGGTCATCCGGTGCCAGGGGGTGGGCCGGGCGCCGTCCGGACACGCTCTGCGACCGGCGAGGCTCTGCGGCTGGGGGGCTCGGAGGAGAGGGACTTGAATTACGTCATCTTTAAATTATTTTCCAACACGGCCCTGCTTCATGACGGCGGGTTTCGTGTGTGCTTTAAAGCCTCAACAAATGGTGCATTAATTAAATGCTCATTTTTGAATTTGTTGAGAGAAAAGCCAGCATTTATTTTTTAAGAAAACGGCTCAGATGTGAAACCTATCTGGTTGGAAGAGGGAGGAGATCACAGGAACACGGTAGAATGCATGAGAAAAACTGACTTTCATAAAACTTTATCTGTGGACGGCCTCCCCCCTAGGGTCAGAGGGACTTTACCGTGTGTGTGTGCACGCATGTGGAGCACCCCCCCACCGCCCGTGCACAGAAGCCCCTCACAGTCCACATCCAGCATCTGGGGGCCCTCGGGAACGGTGATGGCCAGAGCACATGGGGCTTTCCTGTCCCCGAAGAACCTTGAGGGCTGCCAGAGATTTGGGGAGATCTGGGCAGCACCTCCAGGGTGGGACGGAGAGAGCAATGAGGACAGCGGAAGCTGGAGGACACAGGGCAGACATGGGCTGGAGGGCGGGGGTAGGGACGACAGGAGACCCGTGACCCCGGGGAGACGTCGCACCTGTGACATTCAAACACAGCAGTGGAAAGAGAGAGGATCCAGACACCAGAAAGAACTTCTGGAAGTCTACACACGATGGTCAACACTAAAGCGTTTTCAAGGCCAAGGCAGAGTTCTGGAGAGTACAGCAGGAGGCCAAGGGATAAGCCACCGATGGAGACGCAGAGCACGTCAGCACGAGGCCGACCCCCAACTACGAGGAGCCCCAGAGGGAGAGCAGGGAAGGCGGTCAGCGGGCAGCCATCCCGGGAGGAGCGCCGGGCGGCCCCTGGCCAACGGGGTCCCCTCAGGACCCACAGTGTGTGTGTCCGTCTATAGAGTGAGGATCCGTCAGAGAGGAAATGGGGGAGACCAGGCAGCACGGCACCCCCGTCTTCCACGTCTTCCACGCCCTCGCCTCCCACACACCCTGGGGCGCCCACCTTTGGGGACCCCCGTGATGTGCGCGCGTCTCCCTCAGGCAAACTCCGAGCCTCGGTGCTAAACTGCAGGGAGGACGTGCGGGCCACCCAGGGACGGTCGGTCGCGGGCCCCACCGGTCTGATCTCCCCAGGACGCTGCACGTAGATCTGTGCACACACTCGCACACGCTTACATGCACGTGTGTACATGCACACACGGGCACACACGGGCACACGTCTATACACACATTTACGTCTACATACAAAATAATTGTCTTTAAACAAAATTAACACACTTCATTTCTCAGAGCACTTTGAGATTTTTGTTTTGAGGTTTTAGAAAAATTGCACAGAACACACAGGATCCCCGTGGAGCCCCTTTCCCTGCCTCCCCACTCCCTGCCAGCTTCCTTCATTCCTGGCGTCTGGTGTTCATGCAGGTACTTTATCACTGTTTATGAAGCAGTATTGATAAATGATCATTAACTAATGATTTTTAACGAACGTTTAAATTAAACATTTTATTTATTATTTTTTGAAGATTTTATTTATTTGTCAAGGAGAGAGAGCAGCAGAGGCAGAGGGAGAAGCAGGGTCCCCGCGGAGCAGGAGCCCGACACGGGGCTTGATCCCAGGACCCCGAGATCATGACCTGAGCCAAAGGCAGATGCTTAACTGACTGAGCCCCCCAGGTGCCCCTTAACTAAACATTTTAAATACATGAGTGACTTTTTAAAAGGCTCTCATTTTTCCACGCGTGTAGATCGGTGTTGAAATACTATCACTTTCCGTGGAGAGAATTTTCCCGCAACTAGCAAATGTCCACGGACAAGCACAGCAAAGGGGAGAGGCGTGCCCAGGAGAGGGAGGCTCAGTCCACATCGCCAGGGCCGGCGCCCAGGGCACTGGCCAGCCAGGTGGATGTGAGCCCAGGAGCTGGGACACAGACGTGAGGCAGAGACCCAGGATGCGGGCCCGGCCCTCAGGCCCTGCTTGCAGACTCTCTGGACTCTTAGGTAAAACACCCACTTGTTCACTTTCCTGCATGAAAGTCAGAAGACTCGTCCCCCACGGACATTCTGCAGCCTGGCCACCAGCGTCCCCTGAACCATAGCCTGGCAGGTGCCCTGTCTTCTGACCTGCCCTCGAGGTTCCCTGGTTATCACAGAAACCGCAGCTCAAGGGTCACTCATCTCAGCGGGGCACTGTGCTCCAATGACGAATGAGAAGGAAATCGAGGGAAACATCAAAACAGTATGGTTTTTCTAACCTCGATTTGCGAAACAAAAGCATCCAGCATGACATTTGTATTACTTCTTAAAAAGCCTACTTGGGGGCGCCTGGGTGGCTCCGTGGGTTAAAGCCTCTGCCTGAGCCAAGGGTCCTGGGATCGAGCCCCGCGTCGGGCTCCCTGCTCAGCCAGGAGTCGGCTTCTCCCTCTGACCTTCTCCCCTCTCAGGCTCTCTCTCTCACTCTGTCTCAAATTAATAAATAAAATAAAGTTTTAAAAAAGCCTCCTTTAGGGGCGCCCGGGGGGCTCAGTTCACAGAGCACAAGGACTCTTGATTTCAGGGTCATGAGTTCGAGCCCCACACTGGGCACGGAGATTACTTACAACACAAAAAATGAATAAAATAAGATCTGAAAAAAATGAAATGCAGTGCTAGCCAAACGTCTTGGAACTTGAGTTGAATTTGTGACTGTGTGTGAGAGAGAGAGAGAGAGAGAATGCACGGAAGAAGATGTTTTCTTTCAGCTGACATTTGCCATGAGAAAAAATTGCTGTGAACAGGGTTCGAATGTGGAAACCATCCTTAGGCCAACCGCAGATTTTATCACGGGTCTCTCCAGCCCAGCCACGTGCTGCCTGATCTTAGAACGTGCCCACATGCGTGCTTCCCATTTGGAAGTGGGGTGATCAAGGATCAGGGACTTTCCGACCGTTCTGACTCGTCACAGATGCTCGGACCTAAGGGGTTCGTGAGTGGTCGAGGACCTGCCGCTCCCCACGTCAAAATTAGGGAGGTTCCTAGAAAGAAGAAGGCGGCTAACTTCTCCCCTTGCTGCCGTCCTCCGAGAGCAAGGTCAGCCTGATTCTGCACGTGGTCTGAGGCTGCCCCAGATCTGTCAAGCCCACGAGAGTCACCCAAAATTCTAAGACAGGAAGGCCTCTAAAGGTGCTGCGGCTTTTTGGTAAATGGCTCTCCTTAAGTAACATCCGGGAGCAGTTCTGCGGTGACGTGAAGATGCCAAGGGCTCTAAGCAAGGGTGAAGCTATTCTCTGGACGGATATCCCAAAGTCCACGCACTTGACCTCTAGAGAGAAAAAAAGACCAGTTCCTTTAAACGAATGAGAACAGTAACTATAATAAAATACGCCACTCCCCCTTAAAACTCTAAACCTTCCTAAAACTTGCAGTTTCTGAGCTTCCCCTCCCCCCACATCTTAGCAGCAAGCCATGCGTCTTCCAGACCTTTCTTAAGAGAACTTCAAATCGAAGTATGATTAACAGGAAAAAGAATTCCTGCCACACTGGCACACAGTGTCTTCCCAGGGGCAGGTGGGCCCCGAGGGGCTTCCCCCAAAGCCCCACCACCGCCGGCCGTCTCCTCCCCTCACCCACCCACCCCTGCCTTCCTAGCCCTTCCCACGCGCACTCACTCCGCAGACACTTCTTGGAATGACGTCATGCTGACGTCCCAGCCTTGCGCCTTCCGTTCGACTCTGGAAATCACTGGAGGCTCCCTGCACTGCGACGGTTAATCAGGAGTCACAGGCCAACCTGTCCAGGACAGCTGTGAGTGCGACACAGTCATCCCCGCCTTCAGATGCAAAAGCAGGTGCCGCCTTGACGCAGGGCACCGTGGCTCAGGAACCTCCCAAACTGCACACTCTGAACGTCCTAATTAAATCCGGATCGCAGAAAAAACTATTTTGCAAGGATATTTCATTTGTTGGCAAGAAAAAAAAAAAAGCAATGGACTTTACGGCTTCTGGAATCTCATTTCTCGAGATCAAACACTTAACCATTTCGGAAAACATTCCTGGACCAGAGGGACAAGCAGGAACGTTCTCCTGAGGGCGCGTTTCTCAGCCTCAAGGCCTGCCTGGTGCATTATAGGCAGAGCTCCTCCGACCCGCTGATGAGTCCCTGGCGGTGAGTGAGGTACCGTCCCTCTTTGCAGGACATCCTGAAAGTGAAAGAAAGATCAGTAAGGCAGGCAGCCTTTGCAGCCTTTGTCTCCGTGCAGGCGAGGCGGAGGGAAGGCGAATGCAAATCTTCCTAGAAACAGAGCAGCACACGAGCTAGGGAGCCCGGGAAGCTGCGTGTCCCCTCCGGGCCTCCCCGGGGCCCCGAGGAACTGTAGTACCCTCACAGACTTCATATCTGAGGTCTGCCAGCGCGTTCAGCTCTGACGCCCCGCAGTGCCTCGGAGGCCGGAGAGGGCAAACGTTTAAATTCCCCTGCAAAACCGATCAAGTTCCAAGGTGTGGGGATGCAGGTTACAGCCTAGAGAGGAAAGCACGTCGCAGAAACGCACGACCATGATCCGCTTGCCTGCAAGAGCGAGAAGAGATGGCCTTTAGCCTGCAGAGACACGAGCTTAATATCCGGGCACGGGCAAAAACGGGACCCGCGGTGAGCAACAGGTCGCCCCCTCGGCCTGCCGGCACCGCGCTATGAAGGCGCGGGTGAGGACGCCACGTCGGAGCAACGCTCGGTGTCCCATGTCTCGGGCCGCCGGGCCTCCTTCTGGCCGCACGCGGACTTCCGCCGCCGCAGGGGCTCAAACCCGCTCGGTTGCCCTTGGTCAGAACGCAGGATGCAGACGCATCGTGGTTTTATCACTCCTGGAGAGCGAGGATTTTAAAAAACGTTACCCTCTCGGAGAGGGTCGGTGACCTTTACTGCCAGAGGCAGGACAGGAGTCAATGTATTCTAGAAACTGTCTATGCACTTGTCATGTTTAACTTCAGTGAAATGGTTCCGAGTTTCTAAGTCACCGGACTTCAACAACGCTCGCGGCCCTCGTCAGGAAGACCCTCGCCTGCAATAAGGAAAGCTTCGAGTTTACAGTCCATATTTGGAGCCCCCGAAGGTTGGGCGGAGAGCATGTCTAGAGACATGCAGAAGGACCAGGGCTGGCCAGGGAGATCGTTGGTGGGACAAAACGAGAGCTTATGAGACATGGACTCTACTCGGCTCTTCCTGACCTTTAGTGAGGACAGAAGAGGACGCACCCTCCGTCATCCCACATGAAGATGTTTGCGGACAGGAATAGTCACATGGCTGTGTGACTTTGTGAAATCTCTTCCACCTGCTGCGTCAATAAAAACACATCACATCCGGGGTAGTTCAGCTACCTTTCTGGTCCTGGCTGGAAATCGTGGTGCCCAATTGCAGCTAAGGGCTATAAAACGTGAGCTGGTCCCAGCTGAGGAGAAAGACGCTCGGCTCAACCCTGAGTCACTGGAAATAGGGCTGAGCTGTCCACCAAACAGAAGTTCTCACAGCAATTTGCACTGTGCACGGGAGGTGCTGGCAAGCCCCGGAGACTCAGAAGTCTGCCGGTGCCGCTGAGGAACCAGTTCAAATAGTCAGGCTTTGACTCCACTTGGAGGCGGGGCTGGGGTGGAGGGTTAATTATAACTAGAGCGGGAAAGCTCACCGAGGATGGGAGCCAGTAAAGTCATTTCATTTTGTCGTCGTTGTAGCCTTTTACATGAAAAAGGAAAAAAAAAATGGGCCTCTAGTTTAAAAAAAGGAAAGTCCCTGTACTATTAGGTGTCACATCAAGATGCTGGTTATTTCGGGAGGATTCTGATAAATCCCGGTGGGTCACTCTTCATCAGGAGCCGAGGAACGACCCCCCCTAGTGGGTGTGGTTTTCTCCACCAACCAGGTTCTTGTCCCAAAATTATCTGGCCCAAGTCGGGGGCTAGCAGCTTCCCAAGCCACAATTTCTCCAAAGTCCCGACACTGTTCTAAAGACAGGGGAAGAAACCTTATTCCACGAATATGCCGAATGCAGATACATTAAGAAAATGTTCTGATGATAGTTCACTGACAAAGAAGTGAACCCCACGGCTGAGAAGCCCCATATCACCCCATGATGAGATGACAGCCATCCCAGAAGGTCACTGAGGGGGTTGGGGGGTGGTCAAGGGAGTTAAGTGAGCTCGTGTTTGCAGAGCCCCTGCCCAAGCAAGTGTCAACAGGCTACTCCTCCTGTTCTAAACTGCTCTGCTGGATATTTAAATACAATTCTTTTCAGTTACATACTTTTACTGATGCTTACAAGTGTATGTAAAAACTAAAAATCTACTGACAGCTATTTCTAATTTCAGCTATTGCTAAAGAAGTAGAAAAATCCATGTGCCAGCTACCAAAGATAACCTGCTGCTGAGAAAGGTCTTCACCTGGGTGCCCAGAGATGGAGAACAAGACTAAGAGGCATGGCTGCGAATTTTTTTCACTATGGTCTTTACGGGAAGCTTTCGCTTTCTTCCATTTCATCCATCAGGAGTCTCCAAGCCAATGGCAGGGAGGGCGCTAAAAAGCTGGATGGCAGCGATCGGGATGTGCGGAGAGAGTCCAGGGAATAGGATTTTTTTTTTTAACCGAATCCTTCCCCAACACTGATATGTACCCCCAGAGACTCCAAAAACATATTGCAGTTTCAGGCATTAGACTTACATGATCGTGTCCCATGAATATTTTTATTTTTTGCATTTCCGTTATGGGATCATTTATCATAACGAAGCTCTCTTGTCCACTGGAGTCTTCCCACAGCCCATTGGGCTTCCTTTAGGATTGCTGCGGCGCTGGTCGGCTGTGTCTCACTCTTCCGTCCTTTCTGTGCTTGAAAAAGTCTTTCTTCAGCCTCCTTTTTTTTTTTTTTTTGAAGATATTTTTCCTGGGTATAAAATGTATGTTGAAGAGGGGTGCCTGGGTGGCTCTGTCGGTTAAGCAGCCCACTCTTGGGTTTTGGCTCAAGTTCTGATCTCAGGGTCGTGAAATCAAGCCCCATGTTGGGCTCCGTGCCCAGCGGAGGGTCTGCTTCTCCCCCTCCTCGGCCCCTCCCCCTGCTCACGCTCGAGCTCTCTCTCTAAGATAAATAAATACATCTTAAAAAAAAAACAGAATCTATGTTGAGCAGTTCCTTCAACACTTCAAGGATGGTGTTTGCCCCACTTCTGGCTGGCACATGTTCCTGAGTGGTCGGCCAACATTGTCCTTGTTCCCTGGATGTCACGGGTCTTTTTCTTCTGGATGCTCTTGGGTTTTTCCCCTTATCATTGGTCTTAAGCAATTTGCTTATCAAATGCCTTGACGTGGTTTTCTCCATGATCTTGTGGCTGGGATTCACTGAGCTTCTTGAATCTGTGGGTTTACAGTTTTCCTCCAGTTTGGAAAAATTAGGGTCATGATTACTTCCAGTGTTTTTCCAGTTTCTCCCAACTGCACTCCAAGGACTCTTCAGGGAGCTCTTGAAGTCATCCCACAGCTCACTAGTGCTTGCTGAGTTTTCCTCCAAGCACCTTTTTTGAGTATTTTATTTTGGATAGATTTTATTGCTCTAAGTTCACCGATGCTTTCTTCTGCCGAGTCTGACCTTCCGTTAACACCATCTGGCATAATTTTTATGTCATCACTGAAGTTTAGCCTCCAGAAGTTCAATCAGATCTGTTTTTAAAAACACATCTTCCATGCCTCTAACATGAGTAAGTCTCTCTCTAGCTTTTTGAACACATGGAAAACAGTTAAATTCGCTCTTTTAATATCACTGTCTAGTAATTCTATCATTTCTGAGCTGGGTTTTATAGTTAATTGTGCTCCTCATCATAGGTCCTATTTTCCTGATTCCTCATGGCCTGGTAATTTTTGATCGGCTGCCCCCCACGAATGTTACATCACTGGGGGGATGGATATTTTTATGTTCCTATAAAAATATGCTTCAGGGGGTACCTGGGTGGCTCAGTCCATTAAGCATCTGACTTCAGCTCAGGTCATGGTTTCGGGGTCCTGGGATCAAGATCCATGTCAGGCTCTATGCTCAATGTAGAGTCTGCTTCTCCCTCTCCCTCTGGCTCTCCCCCTGCTCATGCTCCCCCTCCCCTCTTTCTCTCAAACAAATAAAAACTTTAAAAATGCTTCAGCCTTGTTCTGGAAGTCAGTTAAGGATCTTGGAAACAGTTTGATTTTGTTTTTAAGCTGTTTCACTTTTAAGGTTTCATGTTTTGCTTTTAAGCTTTGTTAGGTGGGAGCGGGACGGAGCTTAGGGTCGCTTTCCCATAACGTTTACACAAAATGTGTCTGAGACCTCTGCCCCAAGGGCCCCAAGCTATGAGGCTTCTCACTCTGCACAGTGGGAATAGTTACCTTCTTCACAGGCGTGCCCCAACAGTGCTCAGTTCAAGGTGCAAGGGGGATGTTCTGAGCTCTGGAATTTTCTCTCTGTATAGCTCTCTCATCTCGGGTCCTCTGCCTAGGAAACTTCAGCTCCCTTGGCCTTCCTGGACTGCCAGGCCCATCCCATCGGTTCAGAGACTGCTGTCCTCTGCCTGGGTTCCCTCTCGCTGCAGCCTGGAAACTCCTCCAGCTAAAAGCTGGACAGTTACCAGACTTGCCTTGCTGGTCTTTGATCTCTGGAGGGGTGGTGGTCGGGGGCCTGTCCTTCACTCCTGGTGCTAAGGGCTCAAGTTCCCTGGTGTCTTGTGTTTCGCTTGGCTTTTTCGTTTTCCTAGAGGCGGGTAAACCCAGTCCCTAGTCCCCCTTAGCCAGAGGCAGGTGTGCTCTGATCAGAGAATTGCATGTGTGAGAGCCCAGAGCTCTCTTTTCCCTTTGGCAGGACAGCCAGCAGCACGTGGGCTGGGGAGGGGAGGGCTGCTTGCTGAGTGACTAAAGAAGGAGCCTTTAGCAGTAAGGACAGTCGCTGTTTTAAGCTACTAAGATTTTAGGGTTTCTCATTACGGCCCCATAAGACAGCCCATTCTGACCAAACAGGGTTTTGTAAGTCTATCAGAGACAGACTGTGAGAAGAGGACATCGTATGTGATGGACCCAGAGCATAGGACAGGAACGAGGAACAGCACTCGGGCCCCAGGAAGACCCGCGAAGCCGTGCAAACCGAGTGTGAGACGACGGCAGCAGGACACAGTCGTCCGCTCCGCAGTCGTCAGCTATCTTGCCTGTGCCTCTGGTTTCACCCTCCTGGGCAGACTCGGGAAAGTGACAGCACCATGAAGAGAACAGCACAGTCCCTTCCTTCTGGAGCTTCACCGAAGAGCAGGGAAGCGTGGATGGGGACAAAAAGGCTCCCTGGTGAGTAGTCAATGTCATGGCCAGCTGGTGAGTGCCAGCAGAGAACAGGGCTTGCTCTGAAACGCCAGCTTCTGGAGGATTCGGGAAGGCTTCTCTAAGGAAGGGACCAAGACCTGAAGGACAGGCAGGCATTGAGCAGGTGCAGAGACCCCCGGAGGGGCGCGGCTGGAGGGAGGCAGGGCCAGCCCCCACAGGCCTCAGCCACAGAAGGGAGCCGGTTGTGTCCAGAGAGCCCTCAGAATCCACTGCAGGACACTGGACTTGGAACACGGATGGCACAATGGAGGGGCACCCTCACGAGGGCCATCGAGGTGGCATGGAGAACAGACTCCTGGGGACGGGAGTGGGGTGCAGGGGCCGCTGGCTGGAAAGCTGGGGTGGGGAACAGTCACGGATATGGTGAAACCTGATGGGTCCCTAACCACTCAGACGTCAATGTGGGACACGGGGACACGTCCGGGTTGGCTCGGGGTGAGGAGATGGGTGACAGGGCTGTTGGCTCGCATGGGCGCAGGGGGAGGGGGCCGGCTTTGGGGCCGGGGTTCATAAATCCCTCAGACTGAACATGTGGAGCTCGATGCCAAGGACGCTGCCAGCATCCCCCCTCCCCGCTCCCCACAGCACGGGAGGGGGGTGCGGGGGGCGGCAGTTGGGGGCCATAAACATGCCACACAGGCTTGCTACTCTAGACAGAGTCCCCTCCCCTTCCGGGTCTTCGGGGCTGGCACTCAGGAGGGAAAGAAGCTGCAGAGCTCCGCCGGGCTCCAGAGGGTCTCGCAGGAGGTGACAGAGCCACATGCTGGAGTTGAGCTCCCGCGTGTGCAACAGTCGGCACTCGGCACGCACACCCAGGGCAGTGTGCTGGGCGGGTTCTCTGGGGGGACACAGGGCAGGTCTACGCCCCCCCAAGGGGCACCTCACTCTGCAGGGCTCTGTCCTCCTGGGACAGATGTGAGCAGGTGACCCTGCCAGTGGGGAGAGAGGAGGCTGCTCTGGGGCCCCCCTGCACCGGGGACTGCGGGAAGCAGGGTGTGCAGGGGAGGGGCGGCTCTTTGTCCGAGCCACCGAGGGCCCCGTCTGGATTATTCTGCCTGCCGCACCTGCCGCACCTGCCCAGGAGATCGTGCGCCCCGTCGTTCCCGAACCGGGACCCTTGGATGTCAGTGTGCTCAGGTCCCCCCTTTCTACGGGACTTTGTTTTCCGTGTGTGGGCGGAGGAAGACTTCCCAGGTTGCTGCTGTTAGTTTCGGTCCCACCACGTGGCAGTTGCAGAGGAAATGGCTTCTCGGGATCCATACTTCACAGAGAACTCAAGTGTGTCTGGGCGACATTGCCACCTCTTCCCTTGGGAGTGTTCTGGAAGGTTGCCTCTGTGCACAGGGAGCCCTGGAGGCCTGGCACACACCGGCTGGGGCTTCCCCGGTGCTGGATGGCGGATCCGGGAGCCGCCCCCCACCGAAGCTACCAAAAATAGAAGAAAGGATCGAAGACAGCCCTCGGGGCTCGGGTCCCTAGAAGAGTGGATGGCTCCTGGGACGTGTCCTAACTTCACAATGACTGCTCCTAACAAATCGCATATCGTTAATGTTATGTAAGGGATCATTCCAGGCCCCCTGGCCAAAGAAATGCCCTGCTTCTCGGTTCTCCCCTCTCTGGCTGCTCCTCCTTTCCGTCCCATTCTCCCCTGGTCTAAGCTTTGCAAGAAATGCCCACATGCGCCTTCTTTGCTGCCCTTTACCAGCCCCCTGGGAAAGCTGCTGACGCCTCGGGATCTCTGGGAACATTTCAAATACCCCAAACACCGTGTGGATTCTGGGCTGGGTGGCAACCAGGACGGGACCGGCAGCAGGAACCACAACTGTTCTCAGATGATGCCAAGTGTGTCAACGACGCGGGACGGGCACGTGGGGCCGAGGGCCAGCAATTGAAAAACACAGGTCACCGCACTTTTATTTGTCATTCTACAAACTGACGGGATGCGAAATACACGCAACTTCTCCAAAGTCTCAGTGCCTTTCAAAAACGCAAAGGGACGTCACCAAGGACGCCGTCTTGAGCTGAGGAGCCACGAGTGCCACGCCTGCGGATGCCGTGGCCGGAAAGAACGCGTGAGGTCCGTGACTCTGCCCCCCACACCCGGGATTTCCCGCTGGGCACGGTGAGGTGGGGGCCGGCACAGGTGACGCGTCCCCCGCCAGCGCCGCTCTGGACGCGCAGCCCCCTCCTCGGCACGGGGCGCACCGGCTCTGGGAGCGTCTCCCCGTGACTGCAGCACGGAACCGCATGACTTGCAGATGCACAGGCCACAGGTAAGTCACCTTGGTGCCTTAACTTAGAGTAACCAGCCCAGACACACAGAGCCCGGGGGCTGCGACGGGACCCACTCTTGGCTCCCACGGGCACAGCTGTGCGCCTGGGACCGGATGACGGTCTCTGCGCTTCCCATCAGCCAACGGTGACGTTGGCGCAGAACCAGCTCCGGTCGAGGACTCTGGCTGGGCGGCACTTTTCCCTTTGCTCCCGGGTCCCTCGTATGCAAGTTCACGGCATCGGTTTTAAGACCCCACAGACCCATTCTGCACCCAATAGTGACCCTATTAAGACCAAGTGTGTCTACAGGAAACTCAGGAGTGAATCCGATTTTTATTCAGGTTCTAACTGAGGGTTATGCGAGGGTCTTTCCACAGGCGTGAGTGTGAAGGAGCAGCGGGAGGCCAGCCGGCCGCGCAGCCGACTCCAGGTGCTTTAGAAACATCGGAGGCCTCCTTACTCCAGGCACACAAACGATGTCTTTAAAAAAATAAAATTGTGATTTAGAAGGCCTTTATTACACCGGGAAGAAGAGTAAGAGGTAAAGGCAAACAGAGGGTTAATCATGTTTGTATTTTCAGTCATTCACCCCTTTTTATGCTGCAAGAGCAAAAAAAAAAAAATTGTCAGTGATTTTTTTTTTTTTAAATACGTTAGGAACCTTGGTGTTCTTGATCCCGCGGGTACCCAGCCCCTTTATATTTGGAGAACGGAGACGGTATTTTAGAAAATATATCACTCCCAGCCCAAGGTCATTTGATGAAACTATTGTGTATAAAGCAGTTAATTATATACATAAATAACATAAAAATAATTATCATAAATTAAAGTCAAATAATCTCCCACTGCAGATTCAACCGCCAGGCGGGAGACGGGAGTGTGACGGAGCCGCGTCCAGGGACACGCTTACGTAGGCGGGCGTGAGCCTCCCCGCGGCTCTGGAGGCATGCATTGCACGAAACAAATTCTGGCCCCGTCCTCAGAAGCTTGCTACTGGGAGCCAGGTGAAGTGCTGGGAAACTTGCATTTTGCAGAACGAATCGTCCTTGGCCTCACCGACGGCACAAGATTCCTCCGGCCTTGCTCGTCCTTCCGCGTGGGTGTCCCAAGAAGACAGGACGCGCGGTAACGAGGGAGCAAGGCCAAAACAAGGGCAACGTTAGGATGTCGTTCGGACAGCGTTACAGGGGATCGGGGGGTGAACGCCGGGCTGCTGAGGCCCCGGCTGAGCCGCGAGAGGGCGTGGGCCTGGCCCCGCGCCGCTGACGGGCGCTCCCGCGCGTGGAAGTGCGTGTCCCGGGGACGCGGCTGTGGCTGTAACTCGGCACGTTCGTTCATGAAGGCCGTTCACGCTTCTGCTCGGGAGCGAACCTCTTCTGCTTCTGTTGCCGCCTGGCGGGAGAAGGTGGCCCCTCTGGATTTCGGACAGACGTGTACTTCGCCGCTGTGAGAGTCACGCTCGCTCGACGTTTTTCTAGAACGTTGGTCTTGAAACGCATCAACCTCTGGAATTCAGTTCGAGCAGAAAGAAGACACGGTTTCTTCCCGCTCTTCGGTGGGCTTGGCTGAGCCTCAGCCGTGGTAGATCTCTTTGGCCGGCCGGGGTGCCCGGGCCGCTGAGCAGGAGCCCCCGGAAGGGGTGGCGCGCAGCGGACGTGTCACCCTGGCAGCGTGTCCCTGGCGCTCGGGCGGCGGCGCAGAGCTGCCCACAGACCGACGCTCCTACAGTGTAAACGGCTGGAGCGTGTTTAAGATCGAAAACCACGTGGCCGGGACAGTCCTGAACACATAACATGGGCTCGGAATACCGTAAAGACAAAAAAGATGTGAAAAATCGATCCACGTTATGTTACAAAGAGGCCTCTGAAGCCCGAGTCAGCGACGTCTGGGACCCCCAGCCCGGCCGACTGCGCCCAGAGCGTCCGCGGCGGCCACGGGGCGCCTCCAGCCCAGACTTGGGTCACAAATCCAACTCGACTCAAATTTCAAAGAAAATAAACGTCACTTTAACGTCAAAAACACCCAGAAGCGAGAAGTGGGAGCCTCCTCGCCGCCCAGGTCCCGTGGGACTCCTCCCCGAGTCCCCAGGTGCGACCCCGCCCTGAAGGAGGCAGGTGGGCCACGGTGTCCCTCCTGACACATCGCCCGCCTCTCTGCTCCCGCCTGCCCCCGGGCCCCCGAACCGAGTTCTGCCGGGTTGCTCGAGGCGCGCCCCCAGACCGCGACGCCGGGAGGGGTCTGGAGAGAACGCCGCGAAGTTCAGTCAACCTGACGTACGTTGCGATACTACCTTTGCTTTCCCCCTCGGTTTGGTATCCAGCAAACGAAGCCCCAAATGAGCAAGAACGCCGTGTGGGTCTCGGCCTGCGCTCCGGCCCGCGGCTCAGTAGCCGTACATCTGCGGCTGGGGCTCAGCCGGCACCTGCGGCGGCGGCGCCTGGGGCGGGGGCGCCTGCGGCTGGGGCGGCGGCAGCACGTCCGTCTGCGGCACCGCCCGCCACGTGAGCGGGTGCTGGTCGCCCAGCTGGCTGCCCAGGGGCGTGATGGAGTTGACCAGCGTGGTCAGGTTGATGAAGTGTGCCACCGACTGCGGGTTCGTGGCCTCGGGCTGGGGGTGGATCTGGATGTCGTTCTGCCGGTTGTGCAGCATGGCGGAGCCACTGACGGTGTCAAAGGTCACGGTCAGGATCGAGTTGTCCAGCTGCAGCTGGCGCTCCGGGGTGGCCAGGTGCCCGACGGCCACGGGCTGGAGGCTGGTGAACTGAGTCCCGGCGGCGGTGGTGATGGGGGTCACGGTGATGTTGGTCAGGCCCACTGAGCTCGACGGGGTGGTCACATTCGGATCCCCCAGGGTCACGACCACCTGCAAGGGTCACACACAACACAGGCCGGTTGAGAGTCTGCAGAATGGCCAACGGCAAAGCCTTTGGCTGCAGGAGCCCCACGCCCGGCCCCCCTCCTGGCCCGGAGGAAGACGGGAAAACGTCCTTTGGTGAAGGATTAAACCAAGTTAGTTTCCTCCCAGAAAAATAAAGCCAGTTTACCAGAGGAGTAAGATGCGGGAGAACCACAGGGCACCCGCTAGAACCAAAAACAAACGATCTCACGGGCCAGGAAAAGAACAGGAATGAGGAGAAGGAAGGTGCACTCTGTGTTCGCTCCTCTCACCGCTTTCTTGCCGGTGGACAAAAACCCCAACGATCAAGCTGAAAAGAGCAACGCACAGATCCGCAGCACCCGGAGTGAGAAGGTACAGAGAAGCAGCATCTGCTCCACGGAGAGGAACGAACGGCCAAGTACACGCCGCGACCGTCCGTGCCCCAAGCCAGGCATGAGACACACGTCGGGGAGAGGTCTGCGAGCCCCAGAGCCGAAGTGGGCGTATCAGAGGCTTCCGTTAAAAGTGGCAGACGGGGGACGCCTGGGTGGCTCAGTTGGTTAAGCGGCTGCCTTCGGCTCAGGTCATGATCCCAGCGTCCTGGGATCGAGTCCCACATCGGGCTCCTTGCTCTGCAGGGAGCCTGCTTCTCCCTCTGCCTCTGCCTGCCTCTCTGCCTGTGCTCGCTCCTGCTCTCTGACATAAATAAATAAAAAATCTTAAAAAAAAAAAAAAAGGCGGCAGACGGCTGGCATCTCTGCCCCCGCCGACCCTCCGGGGATCTCGGGTGTGACCTCAAGGGGGCAGACGCAGTGGGCCCCGCTCTCACAGTAGGGAGACACACAGGGGCCACTTAGAACCTCCCAGAAAGCTCCTGATTCCCAAGCGGCGGGGGGTGCCTACCCCACACATGCACCGCGGTCAAGCTGCTAGTCCCGGTGACAGCTGTGACCTCTAGGTCTGAGCTGGGAAGGGCGTCGCTGATGCTGGCTGATGGGAGCAGTGCCCCATACAGCGCCCGGCACCGCGGGGCCCAGGCCAGCACCAGCACGTTTGCAGGGACGGGCAGGGTCCCCGCGCCCCGCAGCGGCTCCCGGGGCTGCCTCGCCCCGCAGGAAGGGACCAACCTGCTGGATACTCTGCACCGCGGAGTCCGTTTCATCCCCCACGCCTGACAGCACGGGCTCCTTCTCTGCGTACTCGCTGAAGGTGGTTTCTTCGGGCCCCGGGGCGCCCGCCGCCTCGGCCTCCAGCTTCTGCTTCCTCTTGTGGGCCCTCCTAGCGGCTTTCCCTTGCTTCCCCTCGGCGGGCTCCTCCTGCTCCAAACTCAGTTCAGGCTGCAGGAACACAAGGCTTGGCAGTGTCCGGGTTACAGGACTGTTCCCCAGGTGGTCCCGGGGAACAGAACAACCCCGGCGTGACCACTCGTGTGCACTCCCAGAGATGGGGCGTGTTCCCGTTGGGTTCACTTTCTCTTAAAAAGTGAAGGAAGGGGACGCCTGGGTGGCTCAGTTGGTTAAGCGGCTGCCTTCGTCTCAGGTCATGATCCCAGCGTCCTGGGATCGAGTCCCACATCGGGCTCCTTGCTCGGCGGGGAGCCTGCTTCTCCCTCTGCCTCTGCCTGCCACTCTGTCTGCCTGTGCTCGCTCCTGCTCTCTCTCTCTCTATCTGACAAATAAATAAATAAAATCTTTAAAAAAAAAAAAGTGAAGGAAGTTACACATATGTCCTGTTTTTAAAAGCCACGTTTTCTGCTGGATCAGAATGGGATTGACCGTGAGAACATTACACGATCTCCTCTGGGGACGGCTACCGTGCCAGCCGTATGGTGACCCCAGCAGGCACACTGCATGCTTGGTCTGTCCAGGGTACACTGCTGCAGAGTGACCAAATTTCAGAACCAGGCCGATGCCGCGACTGGCTTGGGTGTCCGAGAGGCCATCCTGGTTACTGACCATGCCTGCTGGGCCTCCTACGCCATCCCACGTGCTAAAATCCCACCCAGCGGCAGAGAGACCCAGTGGAAGCCTGCCAGGGTAAGGCCATCATGGGATTGCCCTCATCGGGGCAGGAGATGGGCCATGGGCCTCTGGGGCACTACAGAGGGGCAGGGACAGGCCTTCTCGGGCACACTCACTAAGGCCCAGCACCTGAGTGCTCTGTTCAAAGAGCTGTTCCAAAGAGAGGTGTGGCCATGGTTTTGAAGCAACTGAGGGGCGCCTGGGTGGCTCAGTGGGTTAAAGCCTCTGCCTTCGGCTCAGGTCATGATCCCAGGGTCCTGGGATCGAGCCCCACATGGGGCTCTCTGCTCAGCAGGGAGCCTGCTTCCTCCTCTCTCTCTGCCTGCCTCTCTGCCTGCTTGTGATCTCTGTCAAATAAATAAATAAAATCTTGAAAAAAAAAAAAAAGCAACTGAGACCATGGCATATTCCCGTTATAACAGAACACCAGTTATACCAGTTCGATGAGCGCAGTGGCTTAAAACGTCTTTAAAAACTAAGTTCACTTCATAAAGTTATTTTGGTTACCGTAATCTAATTATGCTGAGTTTTTATGGACTCTAACTGGGATAGTTAATTTCACATGTCAACATGGCTGGGCTGGGGAGCCCACGTGTTTGGCTGCCCAGCAGAGATGCTGTGAAAGTATATTTTTAGAGGAGATTAACATTACATCAGTGGACTCTGAGCAAAGCAGATCACGCTCCGTATTGTGGGTGGGCCTCATCCAATCAGTTGAAGGCCTACAGAGTAAACCCCGAGGTCCCTGAAGAAGAGGGAATTCTGCTTCCAGCTGTGCACAGCCCCTGTCCGAGCCTCCCCACCCCAGCCCGCGGGCCTGCTCGGTGCCTACCTGGACTATGCCAATGGAGGAGGCATCGATGGTGGTGGTCTCCGGGAGGTGGTCCAGGTCGTCTATCCTCACGGCCAGGACCTACGGGTGAGCACGGGTGATAAGCCCGGGATGTGGCACCCACATGTCTCACAGGCACCCCCCTGTTCCCGACCCAGCTCAGCTCATCTACCTCCTGTTCTCCCCCACCTCCCACGCAGACCGTCAAGCCCAGGAGGGCAAGGTGCATCCAGACAGCGGGCTCCCCAGAGCTCCCCACAGTAGCGTCTTCGTGTGTGCGCGTTTAAACAACACAGAATGAAACGAGGGTAAAAGGACCCAAAGGAACGGCCCCATGCCTTGGGAAACAAGAGCTGAGCAAAGGCACAGCCGAGTGTCCTCTGCCCCTCGTCCGACAGCCTTCCCCTCCCTGCACGCCAGCCCTGCCAGGTGTGGCGGCGCTCAGGCAGCTTGTGGCGAACGCCGCCCCCACCGGAGAAGCAGGCATGGAAGGGGGACCTTGCAGAGTGATCAATCCGTTAGGGAGTGATCTCCAACCCTGGTGAAAGGACTCGCTGGAGAAAAGGGCTTGCTGAGCCCCTCCGTGCTGGCCGCGGCCTCTCTCTGCACCCAGTCAGACGGAGCATGCATCCGGGCTGCAGACCGACTCCCGGGCTCCTTGTGCACACAGGTAACCACAGAACCTCACACAGCACCAGAGAACTCGCACCAACTGCAGAGTCACCATGTGGAGAGCCTGCGGCGCCTGCCCTGGGCCCGGAGACCCGGTGCCACAGCTGGCTGACGGTGGTCCACCAAGTGGACACTCGGTGAGGCCGAAACCCCGGCCGGCTGCTTGGGGTGGACAACTTCAACACCAGGACCCCGTACAACGCCGTCTTCTGTCCCTCCCTCACTTGCTTCACAGAGGCGACCTGTAGGACGCCATAACCACGGCCACTCGCAACTGTGTATCGGATTCCAAGCACGCGGCTACACCGTCACGACCTGAGCCGCACGGCTCCTGCTGGGAGGAGGGATCCCATACGGCCGCGCTGCCCCAGGAGGACGTCCGTGACCAGGGTGCCCGCCTCGCGCCAGCCCAGCGCCGTCATTTCCAATCTCAAGTTCCCCTGCGAGCCAACAGATGAAGGATGGCATCTTCGGCGAACGTTCCCGTTTCTGGGATTTGGCGAGGTTGAAGACTTTTCCTGAGTTTTAACCTCATGCGTTTCCTCTCCACGTGTGTGCACGCTTGGTTCTCCGAGTCTCCTCCTCCAACGGCCGTCCGCCTCCCAGCAGCTCAGAGCGGCTGCCGACAGGAACGCCGTCCACCTGCTCCCGGGCTGCTCACGGGCCGGACCTACAGCCTCCCGAGTGGGGCAATGCCCTGCCCGTCAGATCGACGGCTCTTCTCATTCGTGACTTCGTCCCCCAGAGTCATCTGACAGCTGCCGACCCGCGCTTTCTGCTGTATTTTTGTTTGCTTCTCTTTAGAGCACGTGAATTATCTGATGCCCCGGATCTTCCTCTGGAACCTGCGTCCAGGTGGGCAGAGTCGGCTTGCCTCGGCCCCTGCCACAGGGAGGCCCCTGTTCTGTGCCCCGTGTCAGCTATCCTGACGGGAAGGGCAGAGGGAGGGCACAGGGTGCTTCTGTCCTGCTGTAATTCTAGTGAGAACATAAGCCGTGACCTCAGCGAAGACTACGTTTGAGGCTCTCCCTTCATTCACTCACTCACTCATTCATTTGCTTGGTGCCTCCCAGAGGCAGAGGGAATACAAGGGCCGGGACCCGCCCCTAGGAATCCTGGGTCTGCGGGGGGATCCGCGAGCCGGTGCAGTGGGGTGTGCGAGCGACAGGGCGGGGGTGGGAGGGAACGCGCGTGCCCGCCCCGGGCTCACCTCCGGGTGTTTGCGCCGTATGTGCCTGCTCATGGAAGCCCTGGTGGACACCTTAGTCCCGCACAGCTGGCAGCTCTGCGCCTCTACCTTGTCGTGCGTGAGCTGCACGTGCTTCTGCAGCATGTACTCTGTGACGTACTTCTTGTCGCACACGGAGCACGTCCACTGCTTGCCCACTGCCCACGCACACGGGGAGGAAGACACAAGCCCGGGTCACCAGCAGGGTCGTCCCGCGGCCCACGGGACAGGCGGGGGGACAGGTGGCCCAGGCCGAGACCAGCAGGACGGCGGCCTCCGTCACGGAGCATGGCGTGGGATGCTGCTCCGGCATTGAAAAATTCGGGAGTGGACATTGGAGAGTCCTGGCGGGCTGGCCTTTAAGGGGCAAGGGGCCACCCACGAAGGCAGGAAAGACCAAACGCTCTGAAAAAGGCCTGCCCTGCAGAGCAGGTGGACAGCTATCCCCGCCCTACACACACGGGGGCAGGAGGGGTGCACCAGGGACCGGGGCAAGGGGCTGAGTGCCAGGCCCGCCGCCCTGCTTACCCGTGTGGATGAGCTTGTGGGTCTCCATCGTGTTCCTCTCGCTGAAGGTCTTCCCGCACAGCTCACACATGAAATCTTTAATCCCTGCAGGAGAGGCACGCTGACCTCAGAGGCTCCCACAGGGCTTTAACCGGACCCCTTGGCCAAGGGTCTCCATGTGTGCAGAGGCCGTGGTGCGGCAAGGGGATGGCCAGGGGACCCCAGAGCACAAATGTGGCTCCCACACTCAACCGGACAGTTGGGCGGCTCAGTGAGCACCTCCCTCGGCGGGGCTGGCGAGGCCACTGGGCCCTGGGCCCTCCGTGCGCTCTGCACCAGCAGAACCAGTGCGGTCGGCCTCACACGGCACTGCATTTCTGGAGCTTTCCAGGGCTCCATGCATTTCGCCCCAGACCCAAGAGCTCATCCGTCTCTCGGGGGGCCACGAGGGAGGTGGACATGCAGGGAAGCTGGACCAGATAGGGCAATACTTGAAACCCAGTTTGCCGGGGACACAGGGAGCCACGGGAAAGAAGTTTCACACAGACACAGCCGGTCGGCAGGGCTCCCTTCCCTCAGCTCCCGTGACCCCCGCTTCTCTCTCTCACACGTGCTCATCCACACGCCTGTCTTTTCCGAGAAGGGAACTCACAGCTGATACACAAGCTGTTTTGTCCCTGCTGCATCACAAACCTCTAATTAACACATACGGTGACTTTTAACAGGTGCGCTGTTCCTTCTCGGGCACACACAGGCACTTGGGACGTTCCAGAGTCTCCCGCCCGGGACAGAGCGGTGGTGGACAGCCGGCCCCCCGCGGTCAGCTTGTGGGCACGCAATTGGGCACACGGCTGCGTGCAAGGCGCGAGCAGGGCAGCCCTGGGAGAGCTCAGCCGATGCCTGGATGGTGAGCCATGGGGGCACGTGGGCGGCGATGTGCGGATGGGGTGCCCACTGGGAGGGGACCGTCGCCAGAGAGCCCAGCTACAAGGAGCAGAAGCTGGGGCAGCGCCCTCCCTGCCATTTCCAGCTCCCTGCCCGGCCCGGCGCCTGCCATGGACTCACCCGTGTGCCGCTTGTAGTGCTTCAGCATGTTGACCTTCTGCGCGAACTTGCGGTGGCACTCCTTGCACTCGTACTCCTTGATGCCCTTGTGCAGCTTCATGTGGTGACGCAGCGCGTGCTTGGTCTTCATGCCTGCCGCAGATGCCCGCACTGAGCCAGCTAGCCCGCCACGCCGCACCCCTACGCGCCCCTGCGGCTCCCGTGCCCCCCCACGCGCACCCACTGCGCCTGCGCCCCCCTCCACGGAGCCCGCATCCCCGCCCCGTGCCCACACCCCCCACGTGTTCCCCTCTGTGGCACCTGCGTCCCCCCAACGCACTCCCCACAGTGCCCGCACCCTGCCGTGCCCCCCACAGCACCTGTGCGTCCCACATGGCCCCCCATGCCCACACCCACCACGTACCCCGGTGCCCCCATGCGCTCCCCCACGGCGCCTGCAGCCAGGACCCCTCACAGTGCCTGCATCCAGGACGGTCCACAGTGCTCGCACCTCATACCCCTAAAGGGCCCATGGTGCAGACCTGCAACAGTGCCTGGCCCCCAACCCCGGGCCAGGACACCACCCCAGTGCCCACACCCCACAGTATCTGCACCCCACTCACACAGTGCCTGAGCCCCCGCAGGACCCTGCCTGACCTGGACCCTCAGGCAGGCACAGGTCTCGGTGGGGACAGAACAAGAGAAGTGGGGGTCAGGGCGTGGGGGTGAATCTCCTAGAGGACCCACTCCACCGGGGGCAAGAGGGACACTGATGCACTCAGAGGCCCTTAGGGTCTCACTGTCCGTGTGGAGACAGCTCACCTTCTCAGGGGCCTGAGCAGACCTAAGGGTCAGTGCTCACAGCAACAGGGGGTGAATCTGACCGGTGTGACACAGCCCAGTTATCTGAGGGCGGGGGCGGGGGGGGCAGTGTCGGCCCGCCTGAGCTGCTGTGGATCCAGATGGCGTGAACACGGAGATGAGAAGTCAGTGCTCCGGACCTCGGAGGCCGAAAGGTGCGGGCTCAGACCTTCACTCCGCCTTTAGTTCAACGCCCCTTCGCTAAAGGTCGGGAGACACATCACAGCCTCGCTACTTGGGCCAGTCGAGAAGGGATGACCCTGGTATACGGTGGGAGTCGGCGGCGGGGTGGCCCGGTATGGGGTGGGAGTCCGCGGCGGGGTGGGCTGGTCCCCCATGGGTGGGAGTCCGCGGCGGGGGTTCCAGTCCACGATGCCCACTAGGTGGGCAGCGCTGCGTGGGGAGCGCTAAGGGGGCCGTGGAGCAGGTGGGCGGTGGCTCCCATGCACAAAGCCCGCGGTGTCCTATCCTGCCGGCCACAAACTGAGCTGGGCAGGGGCAGTGGGCAGTGGGCAGCAGACTCGGAACTATATAGAGACAACCGAAGGGGCTCCAGAGCGGGGCAGATGCAGCCCACCGCCAGGACCGTCCTCGGTGACAGTGGCGACAGATCCGCAGTGCCTGACCAGAGTCCCCACCAGGTTCCCGGAAGACTCCCTGTGCCAAGGAGTGTGGAGCTGGGTCTCAGCCAGTCCTGGCCCCTGAGAGAACTCAGCCTGGCCGGACTGGGTCACGCAGGAGTCTGAGTGACCGTCCACCAGAAAAGGCTTCCGTTCCGAGGCTAGAGGACGGGAAGGCACGGGTGGGTCCAGCACTGACTTCAGACCAGCGCTTTCCCCTTAAAAAATTATTTTTAACTTTTTGATGAAAAAAGTCCCACAGACTCCATGAAAAAGCTACCAGCAATGAGAGGTCAGCCCCGAGGTTGGCGCTCAGCAGCGACCAGGTCCCACAGGCACCCGGGGATTCTGCTGAGCGCACTCGGTTACTCAGAATGCACCCCCCCCCCCACACGGTGCAGTCCCCTGTGTGTGCTGCCATTTGCCCTTCGCCTCGACACGGGGCCTGGCCGGGGCACGCCCACCACCATGCCGCTCTCAGCACTCAGCCCCGCTCCCGGCCGGTGTCTGTTTGTTCTCAGAACCTGCCACGCCCGTGCCCGCCACAGGACCAGCTCTGCTCCAGGGCCGGAGGCTGGGCTGTGCACCAGGCCCAGGCCCAGCTGCACAGGGAGAGGGCGAAACAAAGGCCAAGCGCCACACGGGAAGGGCTGAAGAGAAATGGAATAGAGCAGGGACAGGAATGGAAGGGATGGCCGTGGCCCAGAAGCTAGCTCATCCTGGGGGATCGATGGGGGTCCCCTTAAAGGATGCATCTGAACAGTGGTCCGGAAGGAGGGTGGGAGGGGCTGAAAGCTACTTGGGGGAACAGCATTTCTGGTGGAGGGAACAGCTAGTGCAAGGGCCCTGAGGCCAATGGAAACAGCCACCCACATTTCGAGCTATTCTCTGTCACAAATAGTGCTACGTTAAGTTTAAGCTGCAAATAGATCTTTGTACCCCAAATAAGCAAGATCCATCTCTAACTGCAGCTAAGAGCACCCAACAGCTCACCCCAACTGTAGCAAGGTACACTCCCACCCAAGGCCCACAGGTCCGCCTGCCACCTTCCCTTCCCCTGCACCAGCTGCCCCCAGGCTGTGCCAGGCACAGCGGCATCTTGGCTCTGGCCTTGATGGGACCATGGCAGAGAAGACGAACAGAAGAGAACCAGTCCCTACTGTCTCGCCCCACACCTGCATCTCTCCCACATGCATCTAAAATGAACGGATCCTACGTTACAAAATAACACACGGTCATAAAAAGAAAGAAAATGCACAGAAGGAAACACTCCCCATTCCGACCCCCCCATCGCAGCCCGCGTCAGTAACAAACCACACTTCTCTTTTCATTTCAAAAAAGATCTGCGAACAGCTTTAAAATAAGCATGACCGCCACGCGGTGGAAATCTGAAGCCTCCTTCTGTTGGGATCTGGATTCACTCTGCATCCCATTTACAACTTACTCTGGGCCAGCTGCTGGGTTTTTAAATGGGTAGAATTCCCAAATCTGGAACGGGGTCGGCCCTCTTTGCATCTTTAAATCCCCGGTGGCCTTCTGCATGCAGGCCCCACGGCTGCCTCCCCAGGGCCTGTCCCAAATACTTCACAGCACGCCGAGCGATTCAGAACCCGGTATTTTCCTGGGTATCCTGACTCCTCCTGCTGCTGGGGCTGAGACTCCCGTCACTCCTAACATCCTCTCCCTTGAGTAAATCCCAGGCCTAGGATTTGGGGGAACAAGAAGCAAAGTAACAAACAGTAATCGAGTGTATCTCCTGCAGCACTGTTGGTAATGAAAGAAGACAAAAAAGCCCTTAATACAGAAGGAAAAGGTCTGGTCACAGGAATCTGCAGGACAGAGCCCCTATCAAGGTTCTGAAAGCCAGATTAAGGCAATTTTACCCATTCTGACATGAAAACGCTCTGAAATGAATTTCTAAGTAAATAAAAAAGCAAAGTACAAAAAACCCAGATAAACGCAAGCATTTGCTTGTACGTGGTAATAACTAATCTGAGAGCAAAACGACCACACCGATAATTTAATTTGTGTGAGATAACATGTTAGCCCAAATACTAACGCGAGCATTCATAAAAAGTCTTCAGAATTCGTGGACAAAATTACGGAACTAAATTTTAAGCACACTTCTGATATGACCAAGTACATAACATTGTAAGATGTGGCTCTGACCTCAGTGCCCACCCTGGGCAGCTGCCCCTGTTCTGCCAGGCCTCTTGGGGGAACCCAGGTGTGGCGTCTGCCCCCTGGGAGGAGGCATCCCTACCCAGTCTACCTCTGACCCTCCTCGTCTCTGTGGTGCTCAACACTGTCCCTTCCCGCAAGTGGGGAAAGGAGCTGGGAGAGCCAGAGCATCACTAAGACAAGCACAGAGACTTCTAGAATGTTCCTGCCGAATGGTGCAATGGTTCTCTAGAGTGTAACAGGTCTGAGGTGGGAGCGACAACTTCACATTGCATGCCACTTTGTTTTGGGCTAGGGGCCTGCACTGCTTTTCCAGGGAAGGAGTCTGTGCATTTCCCTTGCACAAGTGATCCTGGGGGACGGACAAGAAACCATCACCACTGGGGAGGCAGACGGGGGCCGAGGGCGGGGCGGGGGAGGATCACATTTTGCTTTCCCTGCAGGTCACTCTACTGAGCTTCTACGCCTTGTCTAATTTTACACCTGTTAACGGCTTATCCAGGGAGAGGCATGATAAGACATTGGTGTTCTCTTTGGTCTTTTTTAATTTAAAAAACCAAGTAAAGGAAAATGAAAGGCTTTATAAAAATGCACAATTTTTATAAGATATAACAGCAAAGCCAACAGCCCTGATGTGCCCCGCGTCCCTGCGGGGATGATCCTGCTGCTCTCGCCACAGACGGCACTGGTGGCCGCTGGTGACAGCCCGAGAAGCTTGGCGCTCCCCTTCTTCTACTCCGTTTTGTTTTAACAGAAACAGGTTAAACATTTACTACATAACGGGATGACCTTTTCTCCCCATTTTACTTACAGATGTTAGATGTTGTTAAGAAGTTTAAACTAACTTCATCTGATTAAAATGAAGGTCACAGTCCTCACTGGTCACAATAAATCGCTGTTTAACCTAGCTGGTTCCGGTTAGCGGTAAGAGCTGGGGATTCTGCGGATGCGCGCAGAACACACGGCGGTTCTTAGAATTACTTGGTGCTTTAGACGACCCTTGGCTGGGCTGCTTCCCCACTTTAAAACTCATCACGTCCTCTCCTTGTGGTGCTCCTATTTTTCCTCTAACCTCTCACTTAAATACTGTCCTGGCAGGCGCTCCTGGCTCCGATGTGCTGGCTGCACCCACAGGTGACAGCCCGCGCTCGCACGACCCGTGCCCCCGTACCTTTCCTGTCCCCTGTACCTTTCTTGCGCCTGCCCTGTGCCCACTCAATCCGCGTGCCCCGCGCCCAACCAGCCCTGCATCCACCGGGCCCCGTGCCCCCCCCACCTCTCCTGTGCCCGCCCCGCGCCCACCTGCCCCCGCATCCCCGGACCTCTCCTGCACCCGCCCTGCACCCACACAATCGCGCGCCCCTGTACCTCTCCCGCGCGCACCCCGCGCGCCGTACCTTTCCCGCACTCGGCACACAGGTACTCCCGGATGTTGTCGTGCACGCGCATGTGCTCCTTCAGCATGTCCTTCCGGGCGAAGGACTTCCCGCACTGCTCGCAGGCGTGGCTCTTGACACCTGGGCAACAAGCGCATCAGAACGTCGACCCGCACACCCGTCTCCGCGCTCAGAGCTCCAGCGCAGTGATGGAGGCGCGTGGCGGCAGGAGCACAGCACGCTGCCTCCCGGGCTCCCTCGGCCGCGCAGACGCCCACCACGGGCTCCGGGGACCAGGAAAGTCCCCAGGACCCGGGGCCACGGGGCAGGGGTCCAAGCAGGGTCAGAAGCGGTGGCAAGGGCCCCAGGACGGGAGAAGCCAGAGAAAGGCACGGAGGAGGGGTGTGTGGCTGCCGGAGAAGGGGGCACGAGGACACCCCGGCTGGCCCAGTCCCCGCGGCAGGGCCCTACCAGTGTGGATGAGTTTGTGCCGCTCCAGATTCCCGATGCTGTTGAAGATGCGCCCGCAGATCTCACACGGGTGGATGTACCTGGAGGCAGATGGGAGCCTCAGGGGCCGGCGGCCGTGGCACCCACCCCCACGCCCTGCCTCGGCTAAGGGCAGGCAACAAAGTGGCTACCGGGGCAAGACACACGAGGACTTTCACCTCCAACAGGGCTGAACTGTGCCCCTCAAAATGCACAAGCCGCTGACCCGAACCTCAGCACCTCAAACCCCAACCGCATTCGGAAACGGTCTTTACAGAGGCCGGCTCGTGAGACACAAGGTCGTGGGGGTGGGCGGGGTAGGAGGACGGGTGTCCTTAGGCCCCAGACGCCCACAGATAGAAGGCCACGTGAGGTCACAGGAAGCAGAACCAGCCACGGGAAGGCGGGCCCCGGAACCAAGACAGTGCACTTCACTGCTGGGGCGCATCGGGGGCCCTGTGCCCGGCAGCCCGAGCCCGCTACTCCAGCCTCTGCCGGGGGCGGCTGCCTCGCGGCTCTTGTACCGCACTGAGCATGGGCTACAGCAGATGTGGGCTGCACCCCAGGAGCCTGACCTCGGTGGGGAGAGGGGGTTCCTAGTGGCTCTGCGGGCAGCCCGGGAAGCACCCTGTTATGCTGTGAGGCCAGCGGGGCGAGGGAGACAGGACCCACGAACAGGACGGACGAGGTGGGCCCGCTTCCCTCCAGGCCCGGCCGCAGGGCTCCCCGGGGAGACGGACTCAGTGTCAGAGCGCCTGCCTCCCCGCGGGGAACGCGCCCCCACCCCCGTGGCATGAGGCCAGCCCCCAGCTCCCAGCCCCGGGCAGCCTCCTCACTTCTGCACGTTGGGGTCCGGCAGGTTCTCACGGTGGATGACCATGTGCGCGTGGTACGTGGCCTTGAGGGCGAAGCGGCGGTTGCAGATGCTGCAGCCGTAGCCCTTCTCCTTGTGGACCTCCATGATGTGCTTCAAGTACTCCTTCCCCCGGCCAAAGGTCAGCTGCCAATGGGCACACCCATCAGCTCCAGCCGGCGGCCTCCCGGCCCCCAGCTCCCAAGGCCCCGCTGTGCATCGAGGCGCCCCGCTGGACAGAAAGGGATGCCTCCAAGTGCAGAGTGGGCGTGAGTGCAGAAGGCGGGCGCCAGGTGACCTGCCCTCCAGACTGGCCCATCCCTGGGCCTCTCAGCTCCCCACCCAGCTGACCTCCACCCACCGGCTGTGATGGGTCCATACCAGGTGCTGCGACGAGTGCAGAGCTGCCCGGTCCACGACCGCCAAAGCCTCACAGGGACCTGCACTCACCCGGCCAGCGGCTGCAAATGTGCAGCTCGGCTTCCTGCCACCAGTCCCCCCAACCTGGGCCAGCCCCTCAGCGGCGTGCAGGTCAGCCCCCAGTCTGAGACCGTGGTCGCAAGAAGAGAGCCACCACCCCCGCCCCGCCCAGGAGGCGTGTGGCAACCACTGGGTTCCCACCCAGGCCTCTCTGCAGGATGACAGCCGGGGCACGGGGGGCTGGGAGTGGGGGGCGGGGGGCGGGGTTACCTGGCACCGTTTGCAGCTGTACTTGTGAGGCTCCGAGTCCGCACTCGTGTCCGAGTTGTCGTCATTCTCTTCCGAGGAGATGCCGATCTTGCCGATAAACTCCTCCCTCTGGTGGTCGTCCATCAGCGCGATGTCCTGGAGCACAGGGTGGCAGAGGTGCTGACCCGTTAGTCACGTCCCCAGCAGTAGCGGGACTGCCCCACACGCAGAAGGTGGCAGCGCCCCTCGGCGGCATGGAAGTCCCACACGCAGGTCCTGCTTGCTGCCTCCCTTGGGGCTCCCTGGGCCCCTGCGTGCATCCCACGTCCCGGCAGGAAGCCCGCCAGACTCCTGCCTGCGTTCAGAGGCTCCTTCCCGGCCTGGGACAGCCACGCCCACCAAGCCTCTGCCCTGCATCCCTGGGTTGGAGCCTGGCCTGGGGCTGCCTGGTCTTGGGGATGCTAGTGTCCCCGACTGTGATGCGATCAGTCCCCCCACCTGGGAAGGGATCGGTCCTCTCTAAGGCCTCTTTCCATATGACCTGGCGAGGATCGTGCTAAAGTTCATTACTTCTCTGAAAAACCATGAGAAACACTTCAGTTGTCCCGTCACAGGTTAGAGGAGCTCCTACGAGCAGCTGAGGGGCCCTCCAGCGGGGCAGCGGCCAGGCGCCGGGCGGAAGAGGCCTTGCCTGCGGCGGGAGCGGGGACGGGGGGGACTTGGCTCCCGTCTCGGAGTCTTGGATCTTGCCTACTCCGGCCGGGACCCAGCGGACTTCCTTGCCGCTGCCCATTTCAGCCACGGCCGCCAGGGCGCACCACAGCTGGCCAAGTCTCCCTTTTAAACAGGACTTGGGATTCCGAGAAGGGTGGACAGGCTTCCTTTGGAAGGTTCGCTATCCTGTCTCCCCTCCTCCCTCCCGCAGCAGAGGGGAGGTCCTCACAAGGGCCTACTGCTGTGTTTCTTACTGAGGCTCCCGTTACCAGAGCAGCAGCACCTGCTGGAGGAAGGCGGCCCCGGACCGGCACCTGACAGGCCCCATGCCCCCATGGGCGCTCAGACCGGCCAAGCCCTGCGCCTCCGCTGTGCCTCATCTAATCCTCAGGAAACCATCCTTCCCTGGCGGGTCTCCGGGACCCCATTTCCAGGGCTCAGGCAGGGGCAAACGGAGGTCTAAGTCCCCCGAGCCCCGGCCGAGGCCCCCACACGCTCCTGGGCTCTCTCTCTGGCCCCAGCTTCATCCACGAGGCTCAGCCCCTGCACTGGGGGGGGGCTCCCACACTCCTGCCTCGCCTCCTCCCCTGCCTTGGATTTCCACCTGCCCAGTGAAACCCTAACCCGCACCCGGGGCTGGAACGGCCAGGAACAGGCGCTGCGCTGTGGGCGGGCGCGCGTCTCTAGGGCCTGTGCTCACCGTCTCCCTCTGCCCTCGGCACCACCTAGGATTTCCTCCTTTGCTCCCTGGATTGGCCCTTCTGCCCTTAACCATGACCCTGAATCCTCGCTGCCCCCCGCTCCCACCTCCTCGCTGTCCTCACCAAGAAGCATCCAGAATGGAGGATCTGTCACGTGAGCCCCGCGGCTGGGGCCTGAGATGCGGCAGGGGGCCACGAGCGCCCGTGGGAAGAGAGGCCAAGTGGGCAAGCGTTTGGGGACACTGACTGCGAGGGCCAGCCACGCTGCCACGTGAGCTCCCCGGGCCAGGGCGGCGCTGGGAGGCACCTTGAAGTGGACGTGGATGTGGTCCCTGAGCACGTCCACGCGGAAGAACTTGCGGCCGCAGATCTCGCAGGTGTACTTCTTGTCGCCGTGGGTCAGCAGGTGCTTGTTCATGTTGCTTCTGCAGGAGAACACCTGCGGGCAGAGCGGCGGGACCTGGCAAACCGGAACCGGGCAGGGACACACCGGACGCCTGCCCGAGACCCGCCTCGGGGCTGGAGTCACGCGCCAACACAAGCCAGTGATGGTCTCAGGATGAGCCTGAGTCGTCCCGGGGAACCAACTGTCCTCTCGTCTCCACTGGCAGTGCGATCTGGCTCCGTCTTATTCACTCACTTAGATATTTCACTAGAACAGGGCCTTTCAAGAAGCCGGTAAATCACAGAAACGGCCAGGATCTTCTGAGAGTCCGTACCAAGGGAGAGTGCCACCCTCAGAGTGGGCACCAGGCTTCAGACACAATTCATGCCACCTCCCCCAACTTGCTGTCTCTGGTCTAGTGCGGTGGCTGAGGAGGCTCACACACACCCCATACTCCTCTGCTGGGGCCGGGCTGGGATGCTGGAAGCCAGCTGGGATGCTGGGGCCGGGCTGGGATGCTGGGGCCGGGCAGGGATGCTGGGGCCGGGCAGGGATGCTGGGAGCCGGGCAGGGATGCTGGGAGCCGGGCAGGGATGCTGGG
>ML109915.1:0-57739 GCA_003697995.1 Taxidea taxus jeffersonii
CTTATTGTGTCAGTTAGTGGCAAACTCTTCAATTTTGTTCCTCTGAATTTAGCTTTCATTCTTAAAAGATATTTCTTTTCTGAGTCTCAACTTCTACAAAACAGTTCATTTCTCTCATTGGAGTGAAGGTATCTTTCTGCTGTTTGCTGATCTCCACCTTGCAGAGAGGTCTCTGTAATATTATCACCACTCTCACAAAAGTAATGGGCTACCCCCACCTGATTCCATTTTAAAACTTTTTTAAGATTCTATTTATTTATTTAGAGAGAGAGAGAGAGAGAGACAACCCCCCAGGCGGGTGGGCAGAGGGAAAAGGAGAAGCAGGCTCCCACCTGAGCAGGGAGCCCTATGCGGGGCTCAATCCCAGGACTCCTGGATCATGACCTGACACTTTAGTTTATCTCTTCTATGTTTTGGTAGGGATTTTAAAAATTTATCCTTTGAATAATTTGTAGCATTTCTTGAATCTTTGATTTGGGATATTTCATTAGAAAAACAAAAATTCAGCCACTCTCTCCCAGTATTTCTTCTTCCTCCCTTTCAATGTCCTGTCCCTCTTTCTCTGTCTCTTGCTCTGGCACATTTGTGTTAGACTTTCTCACTTGATCCTTTAGGTCTCTCATCATCAACTATATATTTTTTAATTTTTTTGTCTTAGATAATCCTCTTCTGACCTATACCCCAGTTTGCTAATTTTCTCTTCTCATGTATTTAATCCTATGTCAACCTCATCTTTGCAAGTTCTTAATTTTTGTAGTTTGAAATCTTTTCATTTTTAGATTTGTTATGCCACATGTCTTATTTTCAGTTTCTCTAGACATTTTCACCTACTTTCGTCATATTATACATAGTTGCTGTAGTCATTTTTCGGTCTCTGAACATTGCAACATCAGGATTCCTGTGAGTCTGTTTCTGCTATATAATTCTGGTATTTCTCACTAATTTTTTTTAACCATACATCCCTGAAAATTATCATCTGTGTACTAGATATTGCATTTTTTAATTATGAGAAATAGGTACGCCTGGGTGGCTCAGTTGGTTAAGCTTTGGGTCAGATCATGATCTCAGGGTCCTGAGACTGAGTCCCACATCAGGCTCCTTGTTCCTCAGAGAACCTGCTTCTCCCTCTGTCTGCTTCTCACCCTGCTTATACTCTTTCTCTCTCTCTGTCAAATAAATAAACAAAATCTTTAAAAATAAATAAATAATTAAATAAATAAATAGGAGAAATATCCAGGGCCTAGAATATTACTACCTTTTTTCAAAGAGCATTTACAAGTCAAAAACTACTATACTCCACGCTCATGCCCTTTGATCCTCAGGACAATTGAGAAAATGCTAGCTATAGTTTCAGGCAAGTACTGTTTGATTTCTGGTTCACATGACCCTATAAGTTCACTTTTCATATTTCAGTTTTACTTATTTTTTAAGTTTCAGTTTTAAATGTTGGGGAGATACCAAACTACATTACCTTGCATTGGTTCTTTGACTTATATTCCTTCTACCCTGCTATTCTATTAAGAATACAGCATATTTTTGCAGCCATCTCTTTTAAATTGGACAAGGTCTTCAGGGCAAAAGCAGAAATGTTTGGTACTAATTAGCTTATGTTGAAGCAGAAGCTGTGCTATGAAGTCACTTCAGTTTTAATACCTAGCTAGTCATTTAGCATCTCAAGACATCCTGGCCATCTGCCTTTCTCTTGTGATAGCATGTATCATCACTGTCAGTTACTTACCACTTAGTAATCCATCTCAGAAATGAAGTACAGGTACCTAGTCTTGTATATCTAGCTTTGGCTAGATTTGTGTCTAACTTGGATGTGTCATAGACAAGCTTCTCAGAATCCTTGATTCTTAAAAAATGTCAAAACTTTAGGAATTCTTGAGTCTACTCTATCATTCAGTATTTGGATACTCTTGATTATGACAAGAGCCTTAGTTAAATGCCAACTGAACACTTACCCACTAGGATTATTTTTGCTTCAAGTCTTAGGTTATTCTTTTATTTTTGACACAATTATATAGTTAATATTTTTGAAGACCATTTATGTCCATGTTTGTGTACATGTTTCATTTTTTTATGGATTTACTCCTACTTTTTTTTTTTCACTTTTCTCTTACTCTCAATTTACTTCTTTTCAATAAAGGTTGCTTTGGAGTCATTTTAGTGAGGGTCTTTAGGTGCTAAAACTTATTCAGTAACATTCCAATAATCACTATTATTCAGTAGTAACTATTTTTTGCTTTCTGAATGTAACTGAATGTTGTTCTTGCTACTAAATGACTGTTTAGCTGGGTATAAATTTCTGAATCCATTGTATTTCTAGAGCATTCTGAAGATACTATCTTACTGTTTTCTGAGATTGACTATTATAGGTCAGACATCTAAGATCAGTTTAATAACTGTTTCTTCATAAATGCGTTCATTTTGTAGCTTTACATAGCATTCATTTTTCTTTGATGTTTTAATGTTCCATTACATGCTAATGGACTTAGATTTTCTTTTATTTATATTATTAATTACTCTGAGTGTACTTTCAAAATAGGAGCCTATATCTTACTTCAAACCTAAAAAATATTTTTGTTCTTAATACTTTACTACTTTTTCTGTTACTACCTGTTTTCTTCTGTAACAACTATTTTTTTAAAAATGAATTTTGCATTGTATCCCTAGGACTCTTAATTCTTTGTTCATATTTGTATTCAAATTACTTTTTTTCTCTCTGCTGCATACTCTGTGAATTTCTCAATACTATTTACCACTCACTCTTCTTTTCATTAAATGTGTTCAGTCTGGAATTTTTCCTATATGATGCATTTCAGTAATTAATTCTTTTTTAAGCTTTCCTATATAATATTTTTTCTTATGTTATTTTTGTTTGCTTTTCTTTAAAAGATACTTCTTTTTTATTTTTTTTAAAGATTTTTATTTATTTATTTATTACAGAGAGAGAGAGAGAGCTCAGGCAAACAGAGTGGTAGGCAGAGGCAGAGGGAGAAGCAGGCTCCCTGCCGAGCAAGGAGCCCGATGTGGGACTCGATCCCAGGATGCTGGGATCATGACCTGAGCCCAAGGCAGCTGTTCAACCAACTGAGCCACCCAGGCTTCCTGATACTTCTTTTTTAAATACATCCATATTTATCTTTGAATATTTTAATATAATTAAAATCTTTGTAAGAATCTGTTGGAAAGTTCATTTTGGGTAGAAATTTTATATGTAGTAATAGTAGTATATATACTATTATATACATATATATATATATATATATATATATATATATGTGTGTGTTGGGTGTCATTGCATTAGATTGATTTAAGGTGTTTTGTTATCTTGAGTGGCATGTTTGGAATTTTGGGAATTTGAAGTGTGAATTCTCTCTTCCTGCCATTTTCAGGTCATATTTTAGTTTGTAACAATGTTTCAGTTGCCTCTATTCATTTAACCCTACAGGCCAAATCTTTAGTAAAGTTTAGATTTCCTGTCCTACAGTTAAATTAGCAGTTTGGCAAGTTTGGACATAGACACAGCCAGTGATTTGGTTCAACTCCATTCATAGGCTTTGTCTACTCATCTTCTTATGTTTGAAGCTTACTAGGATTTATAGAATCAGACAGTGACTGATGATATTTTGTTTATTTTATTATTTATGGTTTTTTTCTCCATTCACAAAGTTTGTGGTGTAGGGAACCAAATTTCACTCACTGGCTTCAAATAGTCACTATGGTTCAGAGTCAGCATTTTACATGAAGCAATTTTAACACTTTTTATTCTGTAATATTAAGCTCCTGGCCAATAGCATTGTCTTCTACACTAAAATTCAGTAAGCTTGTAGTTTCAGCTTGGCTTGTAACTGCACGTTTTTGTTCTATTTCTGGCTCACAGAGATTTTTTTTTTTTTTTTACATTGTATTTGAGCTCAACGGTGACTTTTAGATTTTCTTTTTTAATATTTTATCAATCATTACTATGTGTTTAGAACAGAGAGGGTGATCAAAGCATGAACTTGCTGCTCCAACTTGACCTGAGTGCCAGTGGCATTGATTTTTCACAAAACTGTGTAGCTGCTGTATAAAATATTAGAACTGCCAGTCCTTCAAGCAGATCATATTGACCACAAACATAAGACACAATTTATAAATTATGCAACATGCAGAGAAGATGCAGAAACATAATGCCTCTTTCAATGAAAATATTTTTATGTAGTATTGGGTTTGATTTTTCTAAGGAGTTCAATTTAGTTGCCAGATGCAACTTAGCTGTACTATTTTACCTATAGCCTTAGAGAAGTACTTCTTTCATTTTCCATAAATGCATACCCATGCCATTATTTCAAAGCATATCTCTCTGACTTCTGGCACTACTACAACATATTTTATCATACTATCATTTTTTAAAAGATTTTTTTTTATTTATTTGACAGAGATTACAAGCAGTCAGAGAGGCAGGCAGAGAGAGAGGAAGGGAAACAGGCTCCCTGCTGAGCAGAGAGCCCAATGCGGGACTCGATCCCAGGACCCTGGGATCATGACCTGAGCCGAAATCAGAGGCTTTAACCCACTGAGCCACCCTGGCGCCCCAATACTATCATTTGTTTAAGTAAACTCTGTGTGTGTGTGTGTGTGTGTGTGTGTATTTATTTCCCTCCTGGATATATGATGCCTCTATTGAATATTTGAAAGGAACAGCTCAAGGCACAAAACCTTAGGACACACACACACAAAAAGTTTGTTTATTTATTTATTTATTTATTTTTACTTTTTCATTGGCCTTTGGAGTTTTGCCTTATGTATTATTTTTTGCCTTATAGTGTTTGTCAGACTCACATTGATGAACATTGATTAAACTAATATAATATAGTTGCAATAATGACTTTTTCCTTTAAGGCAAACTTAGTTATGGACTCTCCCATAAGTTTGGGGAGGGGGAATGAGTATTTTAACTCCTTAGAATTTGAATTGAGCTGTAACTGAATGAACTTCCTCATCTTGATAGGCCCACATGGATGGATGATGGATGGATGGATCAATGGATAGATGGATATGTAGTTAGATGATAGGGTGTATAGATGCATTAATATATAGAGTGCTGCCATATCTGATGTCTTATGATGCTGATTATGTATTTAATAAGGCTTGAGATATTAATACATACTGTTAAACACCAGTTATCATACCTCTGCAATGGCAACCCAAAAGAATGAAATAATTATACAGCTGAGCTGAATGTTAAGGTTGTGGCTATAAACATCATACATCAGGAATCAAAGAATGAAACTCTAAGGGAAAGTTAAACCTCAGGAAATTTTATATCAATCTGGTTAATCAGATTTGTAGACCAGAGGGCTTGGTCTCTATTCCTCAAACCTCCTCTAATTTTTTCTCATGCTAACCACATGACTCCCTCCCTCCAACAATCAGTGAGACAATTGCTTACTATATCTCCCAATTAAAAGTGATAATATCAGCCTCCTAATTTTTGTTTTGTTAAATTTCTAATAGACTAGGAATTTATGATGTAAAACAGAGTATAATTTAATTTTCATCCAGAGGATTAGCTATTTTTCCCCTAATCTCACTTATCAGAATAATCCAGTCTCACGGGAGGTATCACTTTTATCATAAGTTAAATCCTTTATATTTCTTGAAACTCTCAGCTGTGGTCAATTTTCTTATTGTTTTTATAGCGATAGTATACATTTTTTTAAAAAACCGTTTTCTAAGGAAAGTCCCCTCTGATTATTAAGTTTTATTTCTTTGTGTTAACCCCATAAATGGACTCTACAATATTCAGACAATTCTTTTTACAATAGCTTTATCCAATTAATCTCCACAATGTGCTTATTTTCCTTTGTTCCTGGTACCACTGATTTTATTCCTTATCTTTTTTTAAAAATATATTTGTTTTATTATAATATTTTTATTTGACAGAGAGAGAGCACAAGCAGGAGGAGCAGTAGGAAGAGGGAGAGGCAGAAGCAGGCTCCCCACTGAACAGGGAGCCCCACATGGGGCTGGATTCCAAGACCCTGGGGTCATGACCTGAGCCAAGGACAGACACTTAACCTCTTGAGCCGCCCAGGCACTCCTATTCCTTATCTTTGAAAGAAACTTTTAAGAAACAAGTAGTTGGGGATGCCTGGGTGGCTCAGTTGGTTAAGCGGCTGCCTTTGGCTCAGGTCATGATCCCAGCATCCTGGGATCGAGTCCCATATCGGGCTCCTTGCTTGGCAGGGAGCCTGCTTCTCCCTCTGCCTCTGCCTGCCACTCTGTCTGCCTGTGCCCGCTCTCTCTCTCTCTGACAAATTAAAAAAAAAAAAAAAAAAAGAAACAAGTAGTTGTTTTGGTTTTTACACACTCTGGTCAAAATTACATATCCAAAAATGAATGTGGGAGTGGTGGCACCCTCTGTCAGATGCTACACTGAAGTGGAGAAGACTGTAGATGTGCTTCATAGTGCAATGATGATGTTAGATGAAAAGAATGATCTTAGAGAAAAGAAGTGGGTGGTGAATGCTTTTGGGGCCTTGGGACTCATATAACACACCTGAGGGAAGACTAATGAAAGAGCTTCTTCATTAAGTACACAAATAACAGAAAAAATACATATATTATCTATATGTGTATTTTGTCGGTATCTAAACTGATCAAGATAAGACACTAGGATTATATACTGAAAAAGAAGTCTTAAATACCTAGGGGAGAAGCAAAGTCATGGAGAGCTGTAGGAGGGGAAACATACTTATAGCTGCATTTTTTTCACCTGTTGTATTCCCCTATTTGGCAAATTATTCAAATGAATAATCAATATGATATAGAAATTGTGAACTTCAAAGCTGTATGTTACATAGTCCCAACATTTTCTTTGAAGGTCTTGGAACAGAAGATAAATAATCTAGATCAAATTCACATGTACTGAAGTTGAAAGAGCAAAATTTTTTTTTATCCTGTCATTTTTGGATCATTTTCAGCAGATGTAATCCAGTGGCCATTCTTCATGTACATGTTGCAATAACAGTAAATGACAGTACAGCTCACTTACTACTAGGAAGTAAAAATAATAAATTAAAATCTCAATTTATATCCTCATTTTCTTAAACTAATCACTTATCTTTAAATGAAATAATGAAAATGAAATAAATGAAATAAATGAAAAAATTATTTCTGTCCTAAAAATTCCAACTCAATATTGATTTGGAAATATTTCTGGAAAATAATTTTAATTATTATATTTACATCTTAAAGTTTGATTCTAGTCATCTTTTTAGTAAGAGCTGTAATTGAATTGAAAAGCAATAAGTTTTTTGAGAAAGTAAGTGACTCTTAAAAAACGTTAAAATAAGGGCGCCTGGGTGGCTCAGTGGGTTAAAGCCTCTGCCTTCAGCTCGGGTCGTGATCCGGGGTCCTGGGATTGAGCCCTGCATCAGGCTCTCTGCTTGGCAGGGAGCCTGCTTCCTCCTCTCTCTCTCTGACTGCCTCTCTGTCTACTTGTAATTTCTGTCTGTCAAATAAATAAATAAAATCTTTAAAAAAAAAACGTTAAAATAAAAAATACAAAAAAATACTAAAATTTTCAAAATAAAAAATTAGAATTTCATTACAAATTAACTTAAAATGAAAAATAGGATTTAAACATTACTTTGAAAAATCAACTCAAACATCTGTTTTCAAATTAATTTATCATTTATTAAGCACCTAACAGGGTCCAGATACAGGAGTGACCTTCTGTTATACTCTTTTTGTTTTTGCTTTTTTTTTTTTTTTTTTTGTCTCCTGATATTATCTCTCTTCCCCTTTGGCTCTATGAGTTTAATACTGCAATAATACTAATGTGTATATATACACACAAAAGTACATACATAAAGTATACATATGTATATATACATTTGTGTGTATACATACACACACATATATATATATATTTACCTCTTATGATAACCCCCAAGATGGTAAATGTATGTTTACATTTAACAAAAAGATGAGAAATATAGAAATGATTTTTCCAAAGGCCCCCCAGAAAACAATATGTTCCTTTGACTATATGCAGTCTAATCTATACATCACTTGTTTTGCATCATTAACATTGATTTCTATAAAGATTAGTGCTACTAATAAAATTAGTTGAAGCCATAGAAAATGCTATACCAGTTTTGAGGGTGAACACAGTTATACTTTAAGATAGAGATCTCAAAATATGAGTTGTGAAGTAATCCTCAAAATTCCTTATCCCTTGTAATTATAATTTATATTTGCTGTAACCCCAAGCTTTGTATTGCCATCTCTATTCCTATTTGTATCTCATGATTCCATTGGCTCTACCAGGTCAGAGATTTTGTCCTAACTGCTTTGCTTTTCCAGAATCTAGTATAGGATTGGAAATTGAGTTATTAGATATAAGCCTCATATAAAGAAGCCTGAAGTAATCATTGTGGTAAATAATCAATATTTCAACACCTGAAATAAAAGAGTAAGCTTGAGAATGTAGAACTTCAGTTTCTCTTCCAACTCAGATATTACAATATTTTCCTAGCTGGCTTTTTCCTCTACTTTTTCTCCAAGCATCCCTCTTCCTGACTCCCAAATTAAATAACCCCAAACTTGCATTAGCATTAATTGTATTAAGAAAATTCATTGCTTGTCAGTCCTATGTTCAATTTTCTGTAGGTCTTCTTTTCTTTCCAAACTGCTCCTCCAAATGCACTTCACACTAGAACACCAAATTGCTTGTTTTTCCCTGTGCCTGTCCATGCTTCTATGCCTTTGTGTTTTCTCCTAATGGTGGAATACTGCCATCCTTCTTTTGCCTTCCCTTCCTTCAAATGGCATTGCCTTGGTAGTGGATGCCTTACCTCAATGCCTCTGGCAGTTGGCTCTGCATTTTCTCATCCCATTTACATCTTGCGTAAGCCACTATTGTAACACTTACTTCCAATTACAGTTAGAAGTACCTTTTTAAGAAAAAGATTTATTTATTTATTTGAGAGAAAGAAAGTGCAGGGGGAGGGACAGACCAAGAGAGCCAGAGAGAATCTCAACCAGGCTCCATGCCCAGTCAGAGTCTGATATGGGGCTCCATCTCACAGCCCTGAGGTCATGACCTGAGCAGTAATCAAGAGTTGGACACTTAACCCACTGAGCCACCCAGGTGCCCCAAGATGGTTTTAAAGTAATTCTCATGAGTTAATTTGCCTACAAATGTCATATAGAGTATGAACACAAAAAAACTCTAAATTGTTTTATCCTAGAAGTTTTAGTAATACATGACTGGACTTTTGAAATAGAGATACGTTGGGCACCTGGGTGGCTCAATTAGTTAAGTGACCACTGTCAGCTCAGGTCATTATTCCAGAGTCCCGGGATCAATCCTGTACTGGGGTCCCTGCTCAAGGGGGCGGTCTGCTTCTCTCTCTGACCTTCCCCCCATCATGCTCTCTCTATTCCCAAGTAAGTAAATAAAATCTTAAAAAAGAAACAGAAAAATGTTAATTTCCAGTACCCCATTCAGAAACCCTGTCACACACAGCAATAAAGTAGAACATATTTAATAAATCTCCATCATTCAGACTAAATATGAGAAAAACCAAAATGAAGAAATTTATATTTCAGTAATAAAATTTTTAAAAATAAGAATGTATCTGTAACTTTGGCAAATGCAGTGTTTACGAGTTTAGTCATTAGTGATGACACTTTAATGAATAGATTAGATCGCTCGTAATTACCACATTAGACTTTTGATTAAATGGTTATTTGAGATTTCACTTAAGAATTTTATATGTAGGGATGCATGGGTGGCTCAGTGGGTTAAAGCCTCTGCCTTCTGCTCAGGTCATGATTTTAGGGTCCTGGGATCGAGCCCCATGTTGGGCTCTCTGCTCAGCAGGGAGCCTGCTTCCCCCCTCTCTCTCTGCGTGCCTACTTGTGATCTCTGTCTGTCAAATAAATAAACAAAATCCTAAAAAAAAAAAAAGAATTTTAAATGTAGACTCATTGACTCTATGCATCTGTTTTGTTTTTATTTTTTTCTTATAATTTGTCTCTAAATTAGTTTTAGGGTAAACTGCAGTTCCTCTTACAAATTACAAAAAATGACCAAAAAATTACTGTCTGCTAACCGTCAGGTGCTACAGTGCTCACAGGCAGATTGAAAGAGGTTTAACTACTCACAGCTTCCATGATTTCCATGCAATGCATGGATGTACTATGTCAAATCCATTTCTTGGATTTGGCAGGTATTTGAAAAAAAATTGTGGAGAAATCTTAATCCAGATATAATGACATCAAATGCACCTCAAGCACTGTCCTATTCTACCAAGAACTTTGTGGCATTTGTGCCATATTAATGCCCTTTCCTCTACCTGAATTAAGTTTTCTTTCCAGGCCTTCCAGTCTACTCTTAAACAAAGCTACAGTTCTCCTTCCATGAGCTATTCTTTCATCCTTCACCAAAGAATGTGTTTCTTTCTTCTGTCTTTCTATTTCACTTTGTATATTTCATGTATCACTTTTCAAATACTGCCTTATACTATGGCTAATTGTTTTCTGCATACATTTGAGAGGTGTGTTCTCATTAAATCTCTGGTCATTAACTTGTAGACTTGTGCAGATAAAAGTGCTGCCATTGCTATTTTGGACTAAAGTGCCACTAAGCTTTATCACTCGAAACTTACTTTAATTCATCCTTATTGTTTCTGTTAATGTTTATATTCAGTACTCAAGCCACTTTTAGACTGCATTTTAAAAAAAACACATAAGATTCATTCATTCACAAAAAATTATTCAAACAAATTCATTTATTTATAAGTTCTAATAACAACAGAAAGAAAAGAAAATCTGAGACGTTAAAAGTTTAATTTTCTTCTATCCTTGACCTAGAGGTGTCAACCCTGTTCTCCAAATGTAAAAGCATTTTAAAAAATTAATTTATACGAAGAGCTAGAGGTCATTTTCAAGAAGCTGCAGATAATTGAGACCAAATCAGTTATATGGACTTCAGTGATTGCAAACAAGGAAAGTCAATTTCCAGAGCTAATATAAAGGAATTTAATTTGATCACTCTTATTAGTATAATTAGGAGTAATACTGCTTTGAGGCAAGTAGTTTGATCTATAAAGGAAGAAGAGAAATTTCAATCCGTGTAAATTTACTTACCAATATTTTACATGAAAGTCATACCTTGTATTTTGCCCTGTGCGTACAGCTAAATCATAAACCAAGAGGCAGAGCTCCATGCCTCTAATCTCAGGGTAAAAAAAGAGAAAGGGGACTGGGGATTTGCTGGGGTCTTATATTGCCCAAGTCCTTTAGCTGGTTCATAAAATGAGAAGAGAGACACATGACATAAGGGAAAGAACAGTGCAACTGAAGGAAGAAAATCTACCTAACAACAGGGGACATGTAGTAAATTTTCCATCCCCTCTGAGCTTTGACTTATTTAGCTATAAAATGGTGACATCTATGCCTTCTCAGGGATGTTGTGGTAAAGATTTCACTGTAGATGTGAGTGTGTTTTGGCTGTTGTCTACTGCCTTCAGAAACTGTGAATGAAGCAGATGAATTTCCAGCCTCTGGTAGATTTCTAACTCATTGGCTGACTTTATTCTAACTTCCTGAGGCCAACATAATGGAAGACTGAAACCTGTATCAGACCCTGTTGACCTTGTCATTTTAAGGAATCAAATACTTATTGCTTGAGTTCACTTGTTATTTAATTTTAAAGAGCTAATTCCCAGCTCAGTCCATCAGGCAAGGCAGAGGAAGTTGGGTATCAATTTGAAACGAACAGACTGCCAGGACTTGAGTACCTTCTCTAATTTTTATCTAGTGATGGTGGTACTTTCCTATGGTTCAGTTTCATGATGCACAATAATAGTACCTATTTTATTGAGTTGGTGTGCAGTATCAAGAGTTACAGCCACCAAGAGTTAATGTCATGTATTTAAAACACTTAGAGCAGGGTCAGCCAAATGGTAAATACTACCTTATTTTTCTCATGCATTAGGTATATTCTCTGAAGGCTTTTATTTTTTAACAGCTTTATTGAGGTATAAATAATAAAGAACTGCACATATTCAATGTATGCAATTTGATAAATATGGACATAAATAAACACACATGTTACCACCATAGCAGTCAAGGTGATATTTCTATCCACCATTTCCCAGCATTTTCTTGTGCCCCCCTTTTTTGTGGTAACCCAATTTAAAAATGGGCAAAAGATTCAAATCAATATTTCTCCAAAGATGACATACAAATGGCCAAGATATATATGAAAAGATGGTCAACATCATTATCAGGGAAATTCAGATTAAAACTACAATGAAATATCTCAAACCTATTAGGTCAACTGTAATTTAAAAACAAAGCAAAACAAAAAAGAAAGATAACAAGTGTTGGTTAGGTTGTAGGGAAATTGGAGCCCTTATAAGAATGTTGATGGCAATGTAAAATAGTACAGCTATGGAAAACAGTACAGAGATTCCTTAAAAATAAAAATAGAACCATGTGATATAGCGATGCCACTTTGGGATATATATCCAAAAGAATTGAAATCAACATCTCAAAGAGATATCTACACCCCTCATGTTCATTGCAGCATTATTCAGAGTGACAAATACGGAAACAATACAAGTGACCATCAAAAGATGAATGAATTAAGAAAATGTGGTATATACATGCAGTGGAATAGTATTGAGCTAAATGCTTCATTTTAACATCCTACATTTTTAGTCCAGCAGTGGCCATTTGAATGAAATAATCTGAAGGGAAAAAAAAAGTAGTTCATAATAGCTATGAAATACATTTATAGAATTACCTTACTTATTTTTACATGTACACATACAGCTTTCTTAGCTTGAAATCCTTTCATAATTTAAGAAAAAAATCAGATGTTTGGGACATAATAAGAACTTTATTATAGCATTTCATTTGATCTGAATGTGCTGTAACTTTGTGGATAGGAATCTTGGGTTTTTAAATTTGTTTTTACACAAAGGGTAAAAATGTAAATTAGCTTTAGAATGTTACAAAGTTCAAATGATTTTTGCTAAGTAAAGTATTTCATTTATCACATCAAACTCATTAGGAAAATGAATGTGAAGCATTGATGTGGTGAGTCCCTGGGCTCTCATTCTTGCTCTCCTTTACTCTATTGGCTGAATGTTGTTTGCTCGCTATTGTTTGCAGATCCGCATTTACTGCTTCTAATCTTATGTGGAACCATCTCTGTGGAACCATCCAAACTCTCAATATGTCTACCACCACAATCTATGGTCTATTTCATGAGCGAGAAGAAAAAATCAAGTTTCCAAAGACATCAGGTATATATGCGTTTAGTAAAAATGAGATCATGATCGAATTATTTTGAATTAAAATAAATAGCATAATACATTATTGTAATGTAATTCATCTTTATATTCACAATAAATAAGCAGTTGTATCTAACTACTGTTTTTTATCTAAAAACCATTAAGTAGAGTTTAGTGACTCATCAGTTGCTTATAACACCCAGTGCTCATTACATCAAGTGCCCTCCTTAATGCCCATCACCCAGTTACCCCGTCCCTTCCACCCATCGCCCCTCCAGCAACCCTCAATTTGTTTATTTTAGTTAAGAGTCTATTATGGCTTGTCTCCCTGTCTGATTTCATCTTATTTTATTTTTCCCTCCCTTCCCCTATGTTCATCTGTTTCTTAAATTCCACATGAGTGATATCATATGATAATTGTCTTTCTCCAATTGACTTATTTCACTTAGCATAACCCTCTAGGTTCATACATGTCATTGAAAATGGTAAGATTCCTCTTTTATGGATGAGTAATATTCCATTACATTATATATATATGATGTCATATAATATATGATGTCATATATATGATATAATATATGATGCCATACATATATGACATATGACATCATATATATGAATATATATACATATATATGTATATATATGTATATTTGACATCTTCTTTTCCATTAATCTGTTGTGGGGCATCTGGGCTCTTGCCATATTTTGGCTATTGTGGACATTGCTGCTGTAAACATTGGGGTGCAGCTGCCCCTTTGAATCGCTGTGTTTCTATCCTTTGAATTAATATCGAATCCTAACTACTACTGTTTAAATATATAATAAATTAGCCCAAAATTTAGGGGCTTCACAGTGCCCATTTATTTAACTCACAGTTTTCCAGGTCAGCCTGGCAGCTCTCTTCTGGAGTGCCTTAGCTAATCTCTGCAGTTACCTGGGGGCAAAAAAGGGACAATTGGCTGGGATGTATACATACACCAACATATATATTTCATATATGAGATACATACATCAAACTTATCCAGTACATGCATACATATTATGTAGATATGTGTCTGATTAAAATATAAACAAATATATAGATATATATCATGCATATATAATATATAAACAATTTTATTTGTTTATATAAATAAATATATTTTTAATTTTTAAATTATATTTATATTTTTATTTATAAATAAATATATGTTTATAAATAAATATAAACAAATTCCAAGGCACATAAAAATCAGTTTATATCTTTGTAGACATACCAGAAATCAAGTATATGCATAAACAGAAATAAATCAGGCCATGGTGTGCTACTGCATAGCTTACATCGACAGTCACATCACTCTGTTTTTCTCTGGTGAAATTTAAGAGCTCCACTCTATAGTAGTGTATATATTTATTTGTTGCATAATAAATTATCACAAACATAATGTGTTGCCAGCCTGCTCTGTTTATACAGCGTCCTATCCAAGGCACTGAAGAATAAACAAAAACAGGTTTAGGATTGGGTAATTTAAAATCTAGTTGTGGTAAACCTCACATACACATTTGCATTTAGCCTAAACAGCAAAGTCTAAGTAAGTTAGTACCATTTTGGCATAGGACTTTAACTGAAGGGATTCAGGGGAAGAAGATACCTGGGGAATCCGATAACGAGTTTCTTATGTTGCAAAAAGTACATGGAGGAGCAAAGAGAATGAGTGTGAAAGTGAAGTCAGATAGGCTTATTGAAGAAAACAGGGAGCTTGTAGAAAAGGAACGCTTATGACCCTGAACTAGTGAGGTTAATGTCATAAGCAAAGGGGAGTTATTGAATGTTTGTAGGAAAGAGAGAATCCAAAGTGATACTCATACCTGTGGGGATCTTTTCTATTTAGCAAGACTTTAAATAGCTCAGAAACATAAAGTTGCATTTTAATCAACTTATTTGAGTGGGTTTAATATAACCTATTTCTAGGGTACCTGGGTGGCTCAGTTGGTTAAGCATCTAGCTTCATCTCGGGTCATGATCTCAGGGTTCTGGGATCAAGCCCCATATCCAGCTTTTTGCTTGGTGGGGAGTCCACTTCTCTCTCTCTCCCCCTTTGCTTTCTCTTTCTCTCTCTCTCAAATCAATAAAGTCTTTAAAAAATAGATATATATGACCTACTTTTAATAATTTTAAACTTACCTAAGCATCTAGTGATAGGTTTTATAGAAGTGAGTCTAGTTTCTTCTTGTAATAATAGATAACATGAGTAATTTAAAAAATGGTTAACATAGATATGATTCCTTATAAAATACTCCACAAAATATCAAAAATATAAAAATTATTATCAAAGTAATTAAAATTAGACATTGGCCCTTAATCTTACTTTTCTTGAGTTTTCTATGACTTCATTGGAAATACAGAATTAGTACTAGAATTCTCAAGGTTCTTTAGGAACTGACTCTTTGTAACATAATGCCAAATAGAACTTTTCCTGTTATGTTAGAGTTTCTTTGCTTTGAGGAGTGGGTCCCTTAAGCAAGACTAGGTGCTAGATCATAAGCAGAACGTAGTACGATATTGTGAAACTATTTATCCAACTCCAGCCTATATGGCTGGAAGAAGAGAGTGATGGTAAAAAAAAAAAAATCGGAATTTATTTGGAGAGAGAGCTGTTAATGGACAAATTATGTGAAGTAAAGCTGAAAGAGCTACTCAGAGATATTGTTTGTGACCTTTAAATTTTTAGGGATACAATTTTTAGGGATTCTTATTTAAGCCTGAAAATGTGTACAGGTTCTAATAGCCTGTAGCAGGAGAGTTACCTGAGCTGCATGGGCATGGACAGAACTTAAATCCTATAGGGCACTTTCCTCTGGGCCAGCATTGAGCCTTGTGGAAGGAAGCATGGACGAAGTGATCTCAAAAGAAAGCGTGTGCTTAGTATAGACAGCCAGAAGACAGAGGCTGAGGGGTGCCCAGATGGCTCAGTTGGTTAAGCATCTGACTTTGGCTCAGGTAATGATCTCAGGGTCCTGGGATCCAGCTCTACATTGACCTCTACTCTCAGAGGGGACTCTGCTTGCCTCTCTGCCTCTCCTCCTGCTAGTGCTTGTGCATGGGCACTCTCCCTTTCTTCCTCAAATAAATAAAATCTTAAAGAAGAAAAAGGCTAGAAGCTGAGAGAGCAAGTCATAAAAATCTAATTGGAAGAAATTTTATCTTTATTAGGGAGCTAAAGGACAAATGGTTTTCAGTGATATTCTTTGATGAGCAAAAGTACTTTATTTCAGCAGTTGACACAAAGGTGGTCCTGATATCATATTTTGATTGTACTTACTGCATAACTTTACACTTGTTTCCTATAACCCATTACCCTGACCCTAAATCTGGGGATAGAGGTACTAATCAACTGAAATAGAGAAGAGGAGGTAAAGCAAACGGAAGAAAGAAACTGAACACAAAGGATGTGGAAGCTGCTCTGACAGATTTAGGTCAAATCTGCCTAGAAAGAGAATGGCTTTAAGTCAAATGAGAGAATAAAGTTTTGTCATCCTACTGGACAGGATTTTTAAATACTACAATGTGATTGTGAAGGCTTAGGGATTTACTCAATATTTTATACAGTGAGAGGGAATAATAATTCAACAAAGCAGTTGGAAGATGTACAGATGAAAGTGAGTGAAATTGCTTTATGCTTTAAACTTTGAATCTACCTCTTTTAATCAATTCCACTCTAGTTCATTTAATTTTAGGTTATAAACTTTAATCTTCTCAAGATACAGAAATTATATTATATTGAAATAAAATTATACAGTGTATACACCTAGATGTAAAAAAACTGATAACCAGTAAAGTCTAGTTGTATCAGAGCTAGAGTAATAAAATACTTCAATATAGGGGGATTGGTAAGTCTTTGAATTCTGCTGAGACATAGATTAAGAAGACAACTGCTTGATTTATTATTTTAAATGCAAACCATTTTTTTGCAAGGAATGCTATCTTTAGATATGATTCTAACCTATTAAAAATGCTATGTGTTTTAGTTTAGATCAACAAATCATACTCAATGGTCAATTATTATCAGTAAAACCATCCTCCTATACCAAATATAAATGAAAACCCTGGATGAACAAGTGTTTTCTGAAACAGTCTAGGAAGTATTTTTATTCTAAACATTCAGAGATTAGGCATCAGCAGTTCTAACAATGTTTTAAAAATTTAAATTTGTAGGAAGAAAACTCTTTGTCTCCTTTGGTCAAGAAACTTAGGCAGAACCTGAACTTCATTGTAACAAGTTGCAGAACATATGAAGTTTAAACTAAAAATTTTGGTACCAGATATGTGAATATTCATTCACTTTCTTTGTTGTCTTCCTAAACAAAAGTTAGTAACTAGCCCAGAGTTCAACATTATCACAGTACTTAGTCATCAGTTTATTTAGTTAGTTTCTCTGCAGAATTTTAATTAACCGAAGCTTGAAACCCATGGCTTCTAGTTATAGCCATGATTTTAATCAAGCCAAACAAATCTATTCAGGGCATAAAATTTTACTTCACCAATTGTCTCCCCCCACCCCCAGCAATATTAAATTGATCAGTGGCAGACAGAGTAGGAAGTTAGTTGTTTTTAACCATAACTGAAGTGTTTCCAGGTCAGTTTAACAGAGGTGGGGAAACCATAAAGACTAAGAGAGTTTATAAAGGTGCTGTTCTGATGAAGACTCATGGAATATTAACTGTGTAATTAAACCATGAGTAGATGACAGTGAGTGACAGTCCATGGATTGTAGATGACAGAACATTTTTTTTAAAGATTTTATTTATTTATTTGACAGACACAGATCACAAGTAGGCAGAGAGAGAGAGGGAGGAGGAAGCAAGCTCCCTGCTGAGAGAGGCTGATGCTGGACTCGATCCCAGGACCCTGGGATCATGACCTGAGCTGAAGGCAGAGGCTTTAACCCACTGAGCCACCCAGGCGCCCTGAAGACAGAAAATTTTAAGAATTTTTTTGATAGACGTATTAGAGTAAGCTGGAAAACTAGGGGTTAAATGACTGGGTTCTGGTCACATGGTTTTCTGAACATGTAGGGCTTTTTGGTTCACACAGATGTCTTGGTCAAATGGGTATTTGGGCCATTTTAGGGAAGTGGCCATATGATGGAGCTAGTTATATTTGTACCATGAGACCAGATGTCCCATACTCTTGTCATTACCCTGCATAATTTATCCAAGTTACCTTCACATGACCTGCTTCCTCACAAAAAGTAGACAGTGCCAAAAGCAAACTTGTTATCTCATAGTTTGGTCAAGGTTCACACTGCTAATACCAAATTCATTTAAATAGAATCTAATATGGAGACATTAAATGGAAAGAGCTGTATGGAAGTGATTTTTGTTCATCAGATAGATGTAATAGAGCCCTTCATCTTACTTTTATGGGACCTGTTGTTTGATTCAAAAGATAACTTGAGTAGTAATTCAAATTCCAAAGTATGTTCACAAAGAATCTCATAATGAAGTCAATTCAATTTGGGGATTTTTCCCCAAATAATATACAGTAGCCAGATTGGAGATAAGGCACATATTAATAATTACCAGATGTAGCAGATTTTATTTTACAAAGATGGCTATAATACCATCCCCTATAAACTCTTCTCTGCATTGTGACCTTCCTGTTCACCTAACCAAAACCCTTAAATCTGGGTTGGCTGTAGTGACTCATTTATAATCAATAAAATGAGGCTAGAATGACACCAGCTGACTTCTGTGTTGTACATATTCTGCATTAGTCTCTGAAAACACTTGCTCTCTCCTTGTTCATGCCCAAAAGTCCTTAAAATTCAGCTGCCGTGCAGTGAGAAGCTCAGGCCACGTGAAGAAATAATGTGCAAATGTTCCAATCTATAACCTTTAGCTGAGCATAGCTTTTAGTCATCCCATCCTATGCACCAGATGCATGAAAAAGCCTTCAGAGGGGTGCCTGGGTGACTCAGTTGGTTAAATATCCAATTCGATTTGGGGGTCATGATCTCAGGGTTCTGGGATGGAGCCCCGCATTGAGTTCCGTACTCAGCAGAGAGTCCGCTGAATGATTCTCTCTCCCACTCCCTCTACCCCTCCCCTTTCTCTTTCTCAAAGAAATAATTCTTTTTTTTTTTTTTTAAATAAATTCTATGGGACCTGGGTAGGTCAGTCAGTTAAGCATCTGCCTTTGGCTCAGGTTGTGATCCCAGGGTCCTAGGATAGAGTCTCACAGCAGGCTCTCTGCTTCTCCCTCTGCTCCTTCCCCTATCTGTGCTTTTTCTCGCTCTTTCTCTCTTTCATGAATAAATAAAATCAGGAAGAAAGAAAGAGAAGGAAGGAAGGGAGGGAGAAAGGAAGGAGGGAATTCTAGCCTACAGTCATTTAAGTCATCCTGACCATTTGTTTCTTCTCAATTGAGTCCCCAGACATGATGCAGGAAAGCAAACCATCTCTCTTGTACAAATTCCTGTCTAAATTCCTGATTCACAAAATCAGCATAATAAAAATTTTATTTTACACCAGTAATCTGGGATAGTTTGTTGTGCAGCAAGGGATAATTGAAGTAGAATTTCATGTCTCAAAATATGGCATCAATGTAACAAAACTGAAAACACCTGGCATTCTCTTTTTAAATTTAAATTCAATTAGCCAACATCTAGAACATCATCAGTCTCAAGGTAGCATTCAACAATTTATCAATCCCTTATAACACCCTGGCATTGGTTTGGGGGTAGGTCGCAGGTATAAGCCTGGCAGGCAGGCCTTGAAAATGTTATTAGTGAAGGCTTAAAAGAAAGTGAAAAAAATATTACTCAGCCACAAGAGAGAGTATCCTTGTTATATTGTGGCAGAAAATTTGGTCATACTGTGGTAACATGGAAAATATCTCTAACAAACTACATGAATGTGCTAAGGATATTTCCATGTTGAGTTTTTTAAGCATCACCAGATTTCTTTTAGTTATGTATGATAAAATACAAATAGAAATCAGCTAAAAAGGAATTATTTAGTTTTCAGGAAAACTTTAGAAAAGGTTTACAAAAGAGAAGAGTTGCTGAAGTTTGGGGAGGAAAAAAAAAAACCTATTTTTTTATTCCCAGCCTCTTCAGAATGCAAAAGTATTTCAAAATAGTAAAAGGACTCAGGGCAAATAATTAGATCTACAAGGTTGTCAGGAAAATGTGGCCTCAGAGTAAAGAGAAAGCCAAGGGTGTGATTGAAAATCTCTTTGTTAAAGTCTCCAAAAAATTTTTAAGTGATGCCTCACAGACTCTTTAAGACAGACGGAGGTTTACTAAGGTTATTTAGTGTGTGCCTCTGAGGTACTTTCTGGTAAAAAGTAGACTTCTATTAAATCTTACCAATGATGTCCCACAGTTGTCTCATAGGAAGTCCAAAGTTGAAAGAATTTATCAAAGAAATTGGTGCATATGGCTTTATTTTAATGGGCGGATTATAAATTGGTACATAAGGAAGCTAGAGGGCTTTTTTTTTTTTTTAAGAATTTTATCAGCTTGGACTATAAGTGTAAAAAGCAATGCAAAATAAAGAGGCCTCTGGAATTAGCAACACATATCCAGTGAGACTGCAAAATTGCTATGGAGCAGGAGTTGCTCTGTATCTTTCATTGACTATCCCCCCTTTTCTTTTTCTATTACCTTTTTTTTTTAAGATATTAGTTACTTATTTGACAGGCAGAGATACAGCGAGAGAGGGCCACAAGCAGGGGGAGTGGGAGAGGGAGAAGGTGGCTTCCCACTGAGCGGGAAGCCTGGTGTGGGGCTGGATCCCAGGACCCTGGGTTCTTGACCTGAGCCAAACACAGACATTTAACAACTGAGCCACCCAGGCACCCATCTTTTTTTTTTTTTTTCCCTTAAGATTTATTTATTTTAGAGAGAGAGAATGGGTGCATGGATGCTTGTGAGTGGGGGAAGGAGCAGAGGGAGAGAATTTTCAGCAGACTGCGAAGTCCGAGCCACTCAAATGCCCCTCATTGAGTGCCCTCCCTTTCTATGGCAATGCCTATTAGAATGATTTCATGCCTGATTCAACATTGTATCCTCAGTTTGTAGGACAGAGATATGATCTCTTTAGTTTACAAGCATTTAAATGGAGATAAGCCACTAGAAAAAAAATGAGCTGGAAAAGACTTCTCTTTCCTCCAGAGTAGCTGGTGGGATCCTGAACTTTTTCTTACTGTCTGGGATGAGATGTCTAGGGTCTTCCGAGGTGGATATTTTGCATGTGAAGGGATGTGGGTCATGGCCGGAGGGCATACTGGAGAGATTCAATCATCTGAAGATGATGCTCACAGTATCTGCTGTCCCACATGGTCTTCTGCCATGTGGGCTTGCCACTCGTCTATCAGGAAGAGTCCAGTGACTCTCCATTCAAACCTGGGCTTTACTTAGAAACTTGTAATTCATGAGAACTAGTCAGAGTGAAACTGCATGTCTTTGGAGAAGGTCAGAAGAAGCTTTTTAGCTTCTGCATAGTTTTTCTAGCACATTCTATCTCTGATTCCTCCCTTTAAGAAATGAGCTGCAAGGCTCTGTAAGAAGTTCAAGCCACATGAAGAGAACACGTGTAGGGGCTTGAGGCTCTTTCCTCAGCTGAGGTCTTTGAGTCATCGCAGAACAGGCATAGATATGTTAGTCAAGAAGCCTCCAAATGATTTCAGGCCCCATTCATTTGTCTCATGAGGCTGTTTAATTCCCCCTGCAGAGGCTTCAGGTATCCTGAAGCAGAGATAACCCGTCCCTATCATGCTCTCTCTGAGTTTCCCATTCACAGAACCATAAATGTGGTAAGATGATTATTGTGTAATGCCATAAAGTTTGGAACCATTGATAACATAGCAATTGATAACTAAAGTATCAAAAAGTGATATTTGAGGGTTGAATTTCTTCCCAACATTTTAATAACTCCCGTTTGATGTTATGTTCATTCATTTTGAGGATTATTCCAGGGGAAGAATATCTTGAAACTAAGCACTGATGAAGTTAAGCTGAAGTATGACAGAGAATAACCACATAGGAAGTCAAGAAGGAATAACTGGAGTTGACAAAAATATAGTTGAACCACAGGAATATATAGATTAGGGACTTATCGGGGCAGGGCAAGCTGTCTTCAAATATGTGAAGGGCTGTCATGTGGAAGATGGATTAGACTCGTACTGTAGAGCTCTAGGGAGCAGAACTAATACTTCACATCAGTAGGTCTAGGGAAGCAGATACTACACCTATTAAGAGGAAGTATTTTTCAGTAATCAGAAAAATAAAGTTGTGGACTGCTTTTTGAGGTAGAAAACTTCTATAATTTTCTTTGAGGGAAGCCTGGATATTGCAGTCATGGTACTTTTCTAGAGCAACTTCATATTTGGGGTAGAAATATTGGAGTGGTTTCTTCTAAGAAACTCCAACTACAAGGTTGTGTTGGAGTCCATAAAATATCTATATTGTTATAGTAATCTATATTCAAAGTTTAGGTTTGCAGGAGAGTTAGAAGACAAAGTAAAACATCATGCATAGGTTTTCAGCAACTTATGCTTTCAAGTACAGTAAAATATGTAGTATTTACTCAGTGACCAGTAACAAATTCAAAAAAATACATATTGAATAAATTAGTGAAACATCTATCATTTCTATGCATACAGGCATAGTAACCTAAAGCTGATACAATTTTATTTATATATAATTCCATTTTACATACATATATATATATTCTTTTGTGTGAATTGCCTTATTTTTCTGAAGATTTGATGAAGCCTCTGTGAACATAAAAAAAATAATTAAAAAAAATACAAGTAAGACCTGAGGAATTTAGATGACACAGAACAACTATAGAAAAGTTAACAATCAGGTATCCGGGATTGAACAGCTTAAACTGACTATAAACAATTAGGAGTGGAGGGGGATAAGAAGTGATGAAAAGAAACATCATTATCATTGTCATGTCATCATTTCCATTATCCTTCTCTTTGAGGTGGCTGTTATTATTTATTCATACAACATAATTCTAAGCATCTGTTATCCATTGTCTTTTGATCTTCAACTGATTTTGTACAGATTTTATTTATTTATTTGGGAGGGTGAAGAGGAGGGAGAGAGAGAGCGGAGATTCCCAAGAAGACTCTGCACTGATCCCAATGTAGGGCTTGATCTCATGACCCTGACATCGTAATCTGAGTGGAGACCAAGAGTCAGATGCTTAACCTACTGAGCCACCTGGGCACACTTCAACTGATTTTTATAAAGAGAGCTAAGGCTTAGAGAAACAGTATGGTTGAAGTTATTTGGTAAAGTGGATTAATTGGAAACTGAACCCAGATACTTCATGATGACTGAGTCCAGTTTATTATGTTATACAATTTGTTGGTATAGATGAGATATGTACTTTTTATGGTGGAGACTTTAATTATAATTGCAAAAAGGGGATGGCTATTTTATCAATAATACATCTCCAAAATACTTTCCCTGCTATAGTTCACTTTTTCTGAAATTCTGCAGTTAGGTACTTCCCTTTCATTTTTGATACAATAGAGGCTATAAATGTTCTTCATTTATCTGTGAATAAAGAACATTCAGATGGATTCACATGGATTAGTTAATACAGTTGGCTAGTAGATTAAATACAGATCTCCCCAATTTAGGGAGCTGGGAGGGTATGAGCACTGTGGAATTGTCAAAAAAGAAAAAAGGCCATGAAATTCAACAAGAAAGTAAGGCTGACTGGGAGAAACATCTCCTAGTTAATATTTCCCACATAAAAGACCTGCAGTCTACATTCCAGTGAGGTAAGGAATATAGAATTATTCACTTTCATTTTGGAAGCATAAATCTTAGGACCAGCAAGTCAACACATGATTTACACAGAAGATAGGTAAATTTGCATCCTAGGAAGATTGGATATTGTCAGAAAAACAAGGAAACAAATATAGCTGATATTTAGATAGATAATTATTTCTTTTTGTTTTTTTTTTTAAGATTTTATTAATTTATTCGTTAGAGCGAGCACAGGCAGACAGAGAGGCAGGCAGAGGCAGAGGGAGGAGCAGGCTCCCTGCCGAGCAAGGAGCCTGATGTGGGACTCGATCCCAGGGTGCTGGGATCATGACCTGAGCCGAAGGCAGCTGCTTAACCAACTGAGCCACCCAGGTGTCCCTAGATAATTATTTCTGAACCTGTAGAAAAACCCGGGGTAAAGAAAAGTTCTCAAAATTTCAAATGTGCATTGACCAAGTCTTCATCAGAATATTTCATTGAAGACTGAAGAGAATATATATATATATATTTAGGCAATAGGTAAGAAAATCAGATGGGATGCTGAGAGCTGGAGAGAGAAATAAATCATTTGGAATATTTTGCTTTTGCTTCAAAGTTTTCTGAAATATTTTATACCATCCCAACAAAATTCTCTTAGGTGGAAAGAAATGAGAGTATATCATAATCTTTTGTTAGTTTGGTATGACACTACAGATACTAGAAAGTTTGTGTGGGGATACCAAATGACAGTTTATATAAATACCAAGATTCATGAGATTCAAGGTATTAGATTTAGTTGAAAAATGTTATGTGGAAGGAAAACCTTTATGTGATTTGCCCAGTACAGTGAATTCAAATTCAGCTTTCTATTTGAAGTTCAAATATTATAACAAAATTATATTTGGGGTATTTTTCATAGTTTAAATAAAATATCCCTCACATGCAAGTCAAATTTGGTGTGAAATCCATGACAGGTAAACAATTTTAAGAGACTGAACATTCTAAATGTCTCTACTTAGGAAAGGAACTACGGTGCAGAAGTGTTTAGATATTTTCGTCTCCTATTACTTTTTTTGACCTCCTCTCTTCTTTCATTACTGAAGTAGTTATAGAAAACATGCATACTTACAGAATGGACTAGTTGTGTAGGTAAAGTTTCTAGAATCTCGCAGTTTAGTATTTATACCAATACTTCCAGTCATAAGAATAACTCAGATTTACCTGACTTGCTATTTGTCAGGCACTATGACATCTGCTTCCCATTGATTGTCATCTAGTTCTCAAAAGAGTTCAGTATTTACTATGACATCTACCATGTTAAAAATGAGAAAATTAAAGAAATGGAATTATCAATTAAAATTTTTGAACAGGGGCTCATGGGTGGATCAGTCAGTTGTGTCTGCCTTTGGCTCAGGTCATGATCTCAGGGACCTGAATTCAAGCCCAACGTTGGGTCCCTGCTCCGCAGGGAGTCTGCTTCCTCTCCCTCTGTTGCTCCCCCTGCTTGTGCTTTCTCACTGGCATTCTCTCTCTCAAATGAATGGATAAAATCTTAAATAAATTTTTTTGGACAATTTAATTGGCTTCAGAGAAATTGTTTATCTCAAATGAATTCCTAAGCAGATCACTAGGTTTAGCTGCATTTTTCTGAATGCAAAAATTCAAAATGCAGAATATGTAAAATATAAATAATGTACATAAAAAGAAAATATACATAAACAGAAAAATGCAAAAATAAACATACTTAATGAGGTCTGTCATTTTTAAACAGTGACTTAAGATTGGTTTAAGGTTAATCATCTATTTCTTGGATCCAAGGTTATTTTACAAGACTGATTTTCAGAGAATATGTACAGGTCCTAAGGACTTTTGTTAGTAGGTAATTATAAATACTATCTTTAAAATTCTACCTCCTCTAGCACTTTTAACATTTAATTATTCAGCATCCTTAAATCCTCACCAAAACTTTTGACTTAAGTGCATTTTGTTCAGTAAATTGGAGGGCTTCCTGGGTGGCTCAGTCAGTTAAGCATCTGACTTGATTTCAGCTCAGGTCATGATCTCAGGGTTGTGGGATCAAGCCCTACATCTGGCTCTGGGCTGGGTTTGGAGACTGATTAAGATTTTCTCTCTGCACCAACCCCCTACTTCCCTTCTTAAAAAAAAAAAAAAAAATCTTTTAAATGGATTAGAAAAATGCAGTTAGTGTATCAAGCAATCAGGCATTCGATGGGTAGCCTCAAAAAAAGCACTAAACCATTTAAACCATTCCAGGTATAATTTAATCTAAACATTTACCTCAACAGTTACTACTCAGGCTTTGTTGATGTTCTTGAATGAACGTTAAAGAGAGATGTCTTCACTATTGTATACCAGGTCTTCGCAAATTTCTAGAGATCCCACAGTCATGGTAGAATGCTAGAAGTATTTAAGCAATTTTTTTCTTTTTTTCTCCAGTCCCAGAATCCATTTATCTTTGTCATGTCCCTTTACTTCAGACAATTGTAATAGTAAATACTAATTGTTAATAATGTACCAGGTACATTAATTAATAATGTAATTAATAATTACATTAATGTAATTATTATGTAATGTAATGTAATAATTAATAATTATTAATGTAATTAATAATTAAACACTTTAATTATATTTATTATTTGATTTGACTTTCACAATAAACAGTAAAAGATTACAGGACATTACAATGCCATCTTCCCTTTATAGAAGTTATATAATTTGCCAGCATCCAGCGACAAAAGAGAGATTCAAGCTCAGGCCAAACTCTTGGATTCGAGCATCTAACCATCAGTGCAGCCTCCTAGTTGTGAGATCCTAGGAGTCTCCCATCTTTCTGATTGTCATTTCAGTCCCCTAGAGAGTGAAGCTTTCCTGTGTAAGCAGTGTCTTCCACGGCCTCTGCTTCCCTCAGGGTACCAACAGTGCTCTGTAGTGTAAGAGTCTTGATGTATTCAGTTTACAAAGTGAGAAAATGCACTGTCTATACTTTGAAAGTTTGGAACCAACAGAATTCCATTGGTAGAGTCCTCTATTTTCAGATAATATGAAACATAACATTAAGCCTGATACTGTGTTTTTGTTATTTCCAGAAATGATGATTCAAAATGTGCAAGCTGTGTATTTAGGCAAAATTAATATTTCCCAAACTGACAGTGGCTGTAATGGAAATAATAAAAAATGTACCATCCCCAATGTGTTGGCCCTGTACCCGTGGAAGATAAGGCTGACTAAAACTGTTCCTTGTCACATCCTTTATGAAGAAAAATGCTCACAACCTCAAAACAGTCTTCTTCTATATTGTGTAAATGTGGCAAAAATGTATCTAAATTTTTTTCAGAAGTAACAAAATTTGGAAACATTGAAAAGTGATATATAATATTTCTTACAAAGGCTGTTATGGAGAAATAGATATTAATAAATAAGCACCAAGTAATACTTTTTTGGAAGTATTAAGTTTTGGAAGAAAAATTGTTCATAGTAGACCATGGGGGTTTGGGTCAATTTAGCTTTGCAAAAAGTTTTCTAAAACTATCTGGCCTACATAGCTTTCATTAGGCTTGAACAATTAGCAATTGCTAATTTACCCTCTGATTTTCTTTTCATTTTTCATCTCCTTCAAGAAAATAAATGTACTCTAGCAAACCAAAATTTTGTAAAAAGCTAAAGAGGAAACTCAAACATTAGATGAGTGCTTGTTTATTTAGTCCATCTTTAAGCATTTATTCTCTTAGATGTGAGAATTTTAACAATATTCTGATTAGTATTGCCTTGATTTGTGCCTAGAGATGAAGTAATCATACACATTATAGTATATACATACATGTACAAGGTAATTGAATAGATAAATTCTTGAGTGTATGTGTAGAATATACAAATCTAATATTAAACCTTGGGGATCATCTCGGAGCTATTACATTTCTGCATCTTACCCAAACATTTTGAAAGTGTTGCTACTTTTGTCCAGAGCAGCACTTAGTATTTTTTCTTTGTCCTGTAGCCATCTGGTTTCTTCTCCTAGAATTCTGTCAAACTGGTAAATTTTTATTAATTTCTCATTAACAAGATATAAATGATCCATTTCTCTTCTTTTATGAGATCATCCTGTCAATCTGCCTCTTAAAACTCAGACCTCCAGTAACTTCCACACCACTGTAGGGTTTTCTTTCCCTTTTTATAGTTTGCTTTCCTGGTTTCCTTTTCCATACTGCTTCAGTGATGCAATTTCTAATATTTTAATCTTTGCCATTGTTCTTTTGATTTTTACATATTTCTTGGATTGTTGGGCTTTTTCATGAATTCAAGGAACATGTGTATGCTGCTGATCCTCACATACCAGCACCAATCACCCTCTTTTGTCCCTTCTACATGCCCATTTCCCGCCCCCCCCCCATATACTTGGATTTTAGCTGAACCTGCAAACATGTATAGTTGCTTAGTGCATTCCACACCACATAAAGTATAGGAAAATTGAAGTTGCAAAAGACCCAGGCTAAATATTCTAACTTTTGCAGTTTTATAAAAACATATGATAATGTGAATACATGTGTCATTCTCCTATCCAGGAAGATACCTGTGGAAATGAAAGCTCCAAGTAATTAAGTTTAATTTGCTTCATCATGTATCTGCCTCTGCCTTACTACCTTTACAGTCCATGGTCCACACTTCATTCATGATATCCTGCTAAGATAAATCTCTTTACTCCCCATAATTCAAATAATAACATATAAATTATGAAGATAAACCCTTAGATATTATATTTCAAATATTTCCCCATTTTATTACAATCTAGTATCCCCCCACACAAACACACTTAATTTTTTAAATTAAGGAGCTTTTAGTGATATAGCTACAGCTTAGCCTCAATGGTATGGCTCGAGTGGCTCCCACTGATTCATGACAGCTGGTTGTATGAATCTCTTTCTAATTCCATGTCCAATGACAACATGATGGTAGCAGCAAACATTACAAATCCAGACCTATTTTTAGAGATCAGGCTGTTAAATATATATCAGCATACAACTGCATAATCCCCTTTGAAAAATATGCAAATTATGAAATTATTAGCATGTGAAGGATGATACCAGTCCCATGTGGTTTAAGCAAATTATCATTTTCTTGAAGCATGTTAATATACATTTCCAGAGCACGTCTTCAAGTATAGTTCGATTCAACATTCTTTTGATATGACCAGGATGAGAATCCTTTTTGTTCATTTCCATTTGCAGTTTTCTGGGTATTGGCCTTACTACTAGGCAGGTTCTCTCCTTTGGGTCAGAGGGTGATTACCACCAGTTCTTGTTCATTTATTTCCAAAGTTGAAAGAGAACTCCATATGGGAATTACTTCTTAGGCTTCACTCAAGTTTGAATTCATTTAATTGAAGCCTACATTAATGAATTAATTTCTCTGGTCATGAGGTTGGGATTCTCTAGATTAGGTTATATCTAAGTTCTATTGCCTACCACTACCTTTAGTAGAGATCAGTGTCCATCAAAGGAAAGACTGTTCACAAAAAGACAGAAAGAAAAGCCTATCAGAAAGAGGTGGTTTCCTAATGAATAAATTCAACTGCACTGAGTATAATATATTCATGTAGTTCCTACTCCAGAGAGATAGTCAAAAAATAAAATATTTAAAAGTTAGAAACTGGGGGGGTACCTGGGTGGCTCAGTGGGTTAAAGCCTCTGCCTTCGGCTCAGGTCATGATCTCAGAGTCCTGGGATCGAGCCCCGCATCGGGCTCTCTGCTCGGCTGGGAGTCTACTCCCCCCACCCCCGCCTGCCTCTCTGCCTGCTTGTGCTCTCTGTCAGTCAAATAAATAAATAAATAAATAAATAAATAAATCTTTAAAAATAAATAAATAAATAAAATAAAAGTTAGAAACTGGGGATACCTGAGTGGCTCAGTCAGTTATGCAGCCAACTCTTGATTTTGGGTCAGGTCATGATATCAGGGTCCTGAGATTGAGCCCTGCAGTTCCATGCTTAGCAGATTCTCTCCCTCTCGCTGCACCCTCCAACCTGCTGACACACTCTTTGTCTCTCTTAAATAAATAAATAAATAAATAAATAAATATTTTCTTAAAAAAATGTTAGGAAGTGAATGCCAGGCACAAATTAAATTGTTACACAAATGGCAGTGAGACCTATAAGAAAAAATAAAAGAAAACTGGGGTGCCTTGGTGGCTCAGTCATTAAGTGTCTGCCTTCAGCTCAGGGTCCTGGGATCAAGCTCCACACCAGGCTCCCTCTTTGGCAGGAAGACTTCTTCTCCCTCTCCCACTGTCCCTGCTCATGTTCCCTCTCTTGCTGTGCCTCTGTCAGATAAATAAATAAAATCTTTTTAAAAAAATTAAAATAAAGAAAAAAGAAAACAAAACTTGAAATTAAGAATATTCTAGAAGCCTTCATATAATGTATTATGTAATAGCCTTTTAAGCTAGCTTTCTGGCAGGGAAACAAGTCAGGTACAAGTAATTTATGGCACACGCATATAAAAGGTGAGGGTTTAGGTATGAGTAAGTATTCTAAAATCTTATTGTTATCTATGCTTTAATTCTAAAATATTATTAATACTTTAGTGAGTGTAGCTTTAACACCCTCATCATATGTAATGTGAGAGAATTTTGCTTGCCAGCATTAGAAGTCAATTAGATATTGCTACTCAGAAGGAAAAATCAATAAAAATACATAATGTCATTTGAGTTATCTTAAGTTGCATAGGCCCCTACAGAGACTCAAGGTTAGGGAAGTGGCTCAGACATTCATTTTGTCAATCTGCATTAGAATGAGGTGAAAAATGACAGAAAGAGTCAGGTTCAAGCCACACATTGAGAAATCATTCTAAATTGTAATTTCATTGTGAGTTATAGGTGTGATAAGATTCATTGTACAATTTTTAAAATGTCAAAGAGGGCTTAATAGCATTTTTGACTATCAGGTCAGTAAAAATTTCTTTTACAAAATAGCCTCACACTCCCATATTTGTATTGTATGTTGCACATCATTTGAAGATGAATCTATTTAAATGCAAATGTACAGTCACAAAGCAGTGGAACTAAATTATATGCAAACAAAGGTAGTTGAAGAAATTGAGTAGTTAAGCATTTTTCAATCAAATTTAAAGGCAGATTTGTTTCTTTTCAAAAACACTACTTAGTAAAGTTTAAACATGCCTTTTCCAGAGTTGTTATTGAATTACACTGTCCAATATGCCTATAGCAATATAGCCATATTTTGAACAAGTTCTCATGCATTTATCATGTTTTATATTCCAGTTTCATTCTGTAATAGTAGAAAGACTATTCTGTTAAATCTTCATTATTCATATAAATTTTTAAGGATATTTAGTGGTGAAAAGGAAGGAATTTGGGGAACTATTAGATACACCAATTGACATAAATAGATATGCCAATTTACAAAGAAGTGCTTTGTTTTGCTCTATATGGTATATAGTATAGTAAATGAGATAAAAAATCACATTTCTGAAAAAAAAGACAAGGTCAATATTTAGCATTATGAGGAGATAAGGATATTATGTGAAAAAGTTTTAATATTACAAATAATTGAAATATAATCTATGTCATATTAAATAAATAAGGGTACTATTATTGTTTTTGAGCTAACAAGGTTAGGGAAGATATTTGATAAACTCACAGTACCCTTAAAAAAATAATATTGTGGGTGCGTGGGTGGCTCAGTGGGTTAAAACCTCTGCCTTCAGCTCGGGTCATGATCTCAGGGTCCTGTGATGGAGCCCCACATTTGACTCTGTGCTCAGCGGGGAGCCTGCTTCCTCCTCTCTCTCTCTCTGCCTGTCTCTCTGCCTACTTGTGAACTCTGTCAAATAAATAAATAAAATCTTTTTAAAAAAATATAAAGTTTATTTAAAAAAATATTGGCCAATTAGGTAAATTTTATTGTCTCTGAATTAAAATATACAGATCTTAGGGTCCCTGGGTGGCTCAGTGGGTTAAAGCCTCAGCCTTCGGCTCAGGTCATGATCCCAGGGTCCTGGGATGGAGCCCCCCCATCCTGCTCTCTGCTCAGCAGGGAGCCTGCTTCCCTTCCTCTCTCTCTCTGCCTGCTTCTCTGCCTACTTGTGACCTCTGTCTGTCAAATAAATAAATAAAATCTTTAAAAATAAATAATTAATTAATTAAACAAATAAATGAAAAATCTTTTTCAACTTACAGTAAAGTTACATTCCAGTAAACCCATAGTAAGTTGGAATGTCATTAAGTCAAAAACACATTGAATACACGTAGCCTGCAAAACATCATAGATTGGTCTAGACTACCTTAAATGTTTTCAAACACTTACATTAACCTACAGTTGGACAAAATTATCTAACACAGAGCCTATTTTATAATAAAGTGTTGAATATCTCACATGATTTATGGAATACTGTACTGAAAGTGAAAAATGCCCATCACTGAAGAGAATATCAGACCACAAATCACTAGCCTGAGAAAATATGAAAATTCAAAATTTGAAGTATGTGCCCTTGCACCAGAGTAAAGTAAAAAAATCACAAGTCAAACCACTGTAGGTAGAGGATTGTCCAAACTTAAAAACTTAGGAAATAGCTGAATGAAAAATTAATAGTGATGACAACTAATATTTATTGTGAGGTATATGCAACTGGACAATTTGTAGGAAAATTTTACCTGTGAATACAGTTTTTCTAATAGATGTAGACTATTCAGGCTAATAATTTTTCCTTGAATGAATTTGGCAGTTGCAATCTTTCGAGGAATCTAGCTATTCCATCTTAGAAGGTATGGGCACGAAGTTCTCTTAATGCTATGTAAATATATGTCTAATGCCTATGGAAACTGTCTCAGTGTCCCCATTTATTTTGGATACTAGTAATCTGTGTCTTCTCTCTCTCTCCCTCTTTCTCTTTAATATAATTTTTTAAAAATCTCTTCCAAATATTAGCTTTTGATTTCATGTATTTATTTTTTTAAATTCTGCTTCTGTTTTCAGAGTTACATATTTCTGCTCTTGTCTTTATTTCCCTTTTTCCAGTACCTGTAAGTTTGAATTAGTTCAATTTGTTTTGTTTTATTATTGTTGTGTTTATTTTATTTAGGCAGAAGCTTATATCATCTATTTGAGATTTTATCTACTAATAGAAGCATTTAATAGGATACGGTTCCCTCTGGTCACTGTTGAAGATTTGTCCCATAAATACTGATATATTGTGTTTTCATTTTCATTTAGTTAAATATAATTTCTTTTATTTAATATGTGATAAGTGATATGTTCTTTGATCAATATCCTATTCAGAAGTAGGTTGTGTAATGTCCAAATATTTAGGAATATTTTAGGTATCTTTCTGCCACAGACTTTTCCAATTTTAATTTCATGTAATCAATGACCTAATATGTTCATTTCAGTCTTTTAAATTTATTGAAACTGGTATTGTTGCCTGAAATATGGTCTATTTTGCCAGATTTCTTTGAGTGTTTGAAAATAATATATATTCTGTTATTATTTGGTGAAATGCTTTAAAATATCAGGTCAAGACTATTAAGGTTGTTTGAATTTTCTATATTCCTACTTACTTCTACTTTTTAAAAAATCTATTACTAAAAGAGACCTGTTAAAATATAACTCTGTAATTGATTTTTTCATTTCTCCTTTAGATCTGTCAAGTTTTGCATACGTTTTTGAAGCTCAGCTAGTGGTTTCACACTTGTTTAGAATTTTTATTAACAGCAAATACTTGGGGGAAAAAAAGAAAAAGAAAAAGAAACCATACAGCTTAATACCCCTTATGACCTTAAGCAATATACCCTAAGCAAAATTTTAGCAAACTGAATCCAACAATATATAAAAAGTCTAACATATAATAAACAATTTGGATTTATATTAGTGATGCAAGGCTAACCTGTACAAATTAATATTAACTATATTCTTAGAATAAACACACAAAAATATTATTTAAACATGTAAATACAGTATTGACAAAATTCAGTCTCCTTACATTAAACACTTTGAGCAAACCAGGAATAAAAGGGATATCTTAACCAGAAGAAGGACAGCTACAAAATATCTACTACTAATATTATACTTAATGGGACATTGAAGGTTTTAATGCACAAGCTCAATAAAGCAAGGGTTTTCATTCTCACCACTTTTATTCAACACTGTACTGGAGGTTTTAGACTTCCATAATGCAAGGAAAAAAATTTAAGAGGCATAGATATTGGAAATGAAGAAGTCTTTATTTACAGATGATATTTTTCTCTATGTATTATCATAAGGAATGTAAAAAACTACCCAGAGCAATAAATCTACATTAGTTAAGGTAGTGTGATGTTGAAAGAATAGGAAAAAACAGGAAATAGAAATATCCCCAAAGAATATAGTCGGTTAATTTTTAGCAAAGGTGCAAAGGGAATTCAGTAGAGAAAGGATATTCTTTTCAATATATGGTGCTAGAAAAATTGAACATCTACACATAAAAATTAAACTTTGACAGGATAAACCAATACTAATTTGTGATACAACATTATCTTAAATATAAGAGCAAAACCCATAAATTTCCTGGAATATAACATAGGAGGAAATATTTATGATGTTTGTTAGATAATTTCTTTCAGATAGGATGCACAAAAAAAAGATCAAGAGGTATAAAGGAAAAAAATAACTTAATTTCCAGAAGACACTGTAGAGAAAACAAACACAAAGGCAAGGCACAGGCTATGGAAAAAATATGCAGAATATGTATGTCTGAGTCACCTGGGTGGTTCAGTTAAGCGACTGGCTTCAGCTCAGGTCATGATCCCAGGGTCATGGGTTCAAGTCCCACATCGGACATCCTGCTCATCCGGGGAGTTTGCTTCTCCCCCACCCCGTGCTCATGCTCTCTCTCTTGCCCACTCTCTCTCATTCAAATAAATAAATAAAATCTTTTATTAAAAAATACATATGCCTAATAAGGACTTTTTTCCTACATATTTAAAGAATTGTTACAACTTAATAGTAAGAAAACAGTCCTATAAAAATGCACAAATGATTTGAACAGTGACTTCACATAAGAAAAATAACTGGGTCCCTCATATCTACAGACACTTTAGATAACTGAAGAGTAGTTTCTTAGCTAAATGTATATTACAAAGGATAACATAAATTTGCTTTATATCCCCTTTGATCCAAAAATTCCATTTCAAATGAAATGAAAGCGTATGTCCACAGAAAGTCGTAAACTTTAATATTCAGGGTAATTTTATTCATAATAAATATCCATCAGATGATGAAGAGATTAACATATGTGACACAGCAACACTCAGCAATAAAAAGGAACAAATTAACATTAAATATAACAATCACATAAATATTATGGAAAATGAGAGAAGCCAGATACAAGAGATTGCATAATTCTACAGAATGCATAACTAAAATGGCAAAAACTAGATCAGAGGTTGACAGAGCTCTGGGAGGGAGGGATGGAGAGAAGAAAATGTTCTATACCATGATCGCATAGTGGTTATTCAACTTACATGTTTGTCAAAACTTCCTAAATTTTGCACTTAGCATTTATTCTAAAAATTTGTAAGAGTTCAGATTGGCTTGGTCAATCAAATATAGATAGTAGATTGGGACTGTATAAAAATGTGAGTCCAATGTTGCCCTTTGGCTGTTGTTGGGGTAGGAAGGAAGGGATTCTGCCTCTCTTGTACTACAAAGATATAGGAGGAGTTTTTTTATGAGTAACAAGTAAAAACACTTTACAGTTACACAACTACTGGATTACCCATGTTCTAGGAATCAAGGGTAAGGGCTTAATATCCTCCAGTGACAAAAACAAAAGCTCTGAACCAGTAGACAAAATGATAAGTATTGCTGACTACCTTTCTAACAGAACCATGATTTAATTTAGATAGTCACCTGACTGGGAATTTGACCTTTTTCCCAGTTCTGAGAAAAATCAGTTAGCCTAATACCTCATGATTATCTTAGTCCTCTTGTCAGTTTCTAGTTTGGTCTTGCCATTTCACCCACTATGTCCTGTAAGACTGAGAAAAGATTTACTTAGGAGTAGGGAACTTCTGAATAATGGAGCCTTATTCTTCATCAAGAGAAAATTATTTTCTAGCTCTCTGGTGATGGTTAGATTTGAATGTGTTGCTTGAAAATAATGTAGCCATCTTGCAAAGAGAAGTAAGACCATCATCAGGATGGCAAGGTGATAAATGGAAGAAAGATGGATTACCAATAACATCACTGAGTCACTAAGTTATTCTTGAAGCTGGAATACCTTGGGTTTATTGTTACATGAGAAAACAAATTTATTGTTTACACCCATCTGAAACTGACTACCTGTTATTGGTTGAATAGCAGCCTACCTGATATAGCACCAAAAATAACAATGAGAGGATGAACATAATTAAGATATTAATTTCCTACAACATTTTCCACTTGACAAAACAATCCCGTATGCAATATTTAATTGACCATCAAAATAAGTCTAAGTATTAGCAATGTTACAAAAATTAAAGATACTAATTGGAGATGATAGGATGATATCATCTTGCTTAGGGTGCTGCACAAAACAAGAAATTTAAGGTTTTGATGATCTGGTCTCATGTTTTTATTAACAGTGGGAACACTGTTATATTTTAGTAATATTGGTTAACCATTGACTGAATTATTTAAAAAGCTCACTCTCATGATTTGTTGTATGTGATTAACAGATTTTAATATGTCTAGTTTGGGTGTATTTTATTTGTTTTCTATACCTATTATGACTGTTGAATAAAATTAACATGCAAAATATACAAAACTGTAAACATGTAAAAACTGAAATATACATTAAAATTTCTTTCAAAATAGCCATCTCAAGAGGCTTTCAGACATTGTTTAGTATTCTAACACTACTTAAATTTTTTTGGTCTTCTTCCTTGGGAATTTTCATCAGTGCTAGTTTATAAGTCACAGACACACAAATCACTCATAAGATTTTCTAGTCACTTGTCAAAAATGGTCAAAAATAGTATTTCTCACCTGGAAATTTTTATTTAGTTCACCATACCTGGTTATTGTCTCATCAAACCAAAACCATCCTCAATGGATGAAAGTTATCTCTCAGTAATATTAAAGAAATATTTGATGGACTCTATAGGCAATTTTAGTAGAAGAGCTTAAAGGTTTTTTGATGTAATCCAGTATTTTTTGGTGTTTACTTATAAGTGAATAAATGAATAAACTGAACAGAGTTAATAGTTTTATAACTATTGGGGCTTCATGCTCAGGACAGAGTCCGCTTGTTTCTTTCCCTCCCTCTCTGCTTCTCCCCACTCCCCTTTCTTTCTCTCTCTCTCAAATTAATATATACAATATTAAAAAAATAAAAGAATGCACCATAATTAGAACACCTTCTTTAAGGATTACAATTGTCCGTGTCCTCAAACCGAAAAACACTATCAGAATCTTACGACAGTTGAGTTAACAGCGATTTGGAAATGCATCTAGTTCAACTCTCTTATTTACATATAAAAAATCCAAAAGCATATAAATGACTTGCTTATGGGCTCCTAAATCATAATTTGAAATCAGATTCCTATATTAATGTAGTAGAATAAGCAAAGATCTTGAAGTCAAGAAAACAAAGAAAATGAAACCTGACCGTGTGATTTAGCCACTGGAACACAGAGAGGCTATTTCTCTAAGACTCTTCCCTCGCTTAAGAAATTGAACTAATGACAGTCCTCATGATCTTTGTCACTATTAAGTGAACTATCATATTGAAGAAGCATAAAGTTCCTGAAAAATAATAAAACAATAGGCACTTAATAAATGCATGTTTGTTTTCTAATTGGTGTGTATGTGAGAGAGACAGACGATGGAATTATGTCTAGTGGATAATACTATCCAACTTCTTCCATATGAAACATTTAGTAAGCAGTGTCTCTGTTCAGTACATATTTGCTTGATGGATGGAATATCTGAGATTCTCATTTAATTGGTTTTTCAGCCCTGGCAATGTACCTGTCAAATAATTAGGAAAGATTAGGCATAGATAGGTGCAAACTTCCCTATATTAGAAAGTTTATGTTATTACTATTTGAGTCATAGGATTTTGCCAAACCTCTATGAGGTACATTCTATTCATTGCCAAAGTTGGTTGAATATCATCACCATCATCTAGATAAACAAACAATATTGATTACTGGCTCTAGCCAGGCGATCATTACTTAATTGGTTTAAGAAAAGTAAGAACTAGTGTTTGGAGGGATTCTAAGTAATAATTATTGGTTTTGTGGCACATGTTTCCAATAATTAGGGATTTTAAAAAAACATATCCCAAGAATGTGCAACCATGTTAGAGCTAGACTAGATCAATGTTACATTTCCCACATAAAAATTCTGAGCACCAAAGGCCTTTCAAAGGAACTTATGAGGAGAAACAATTTTCAGACTCTTATCCTGGCTACATTCTTAGAGACATACCTTCTCTCAGCCATGATATTATGTGTGATGTGCTCTAAAATTAGATTGGCAACGCCTGTACCCCTTCCTCATAATAAAACTGTCAACATGCATGTCAATTAATGCCAATTGGGATGTGAACACCTATTCACTAGGAGCTGGACTGAAACCACCAACTAATTTCACATAGGCCATTGAACAGTAATGACTTTCCATCACTTACAACCTGAGCTACTTTCAAACTACTGACCCAGAAATGAAAGGCTCTGTATCCTATTATCATTTCCCTAGAAAACATTGCTCCCTTGAGTTCACTTACTCCTAAACAGTTCTAAAATGCTTTATTGGCTTTAACAGGCTGTATTAGTGAGGCAAAGAAATCAGAATTTCATTAAAAATTATTTTTAAAATCTTTAAGAGCGATAGCATAAATTCCTATGAGTGATGATAGAAAAGATGAAAAGTAGTGTTTACTCTGGCACACAGGACACAGCCCTACTGTCAACCTTAATTCTTTCTAATACACACCTAACTTTTTTAATGAAATACCTATTTAAAATAGCTAATATGATATTGTTGAATGTGAACAGTCATGGAGGTAATTGAGAGTTACTTACAGTGATTATGTATGTGTGTTTATATATATATATATATATATATATATAAATGACTAAATTTTTTAAAATATTTTTTTCTTGTACTAAGAACTTGTAAGATTTGAATGTATCCATTTTATATTGGTAAATTTCCTATGACTTCTCAGAGAAGATAAAAATTTATGATGAATTCTATTCTACTCAGGAAAAGAAAAAAAATTCCTAAGTTGCAAATTGTATTTGGATTTACTACACTACTACTGATTTCATAAGGTTTCCTGAGAAGTTATATTTGGATTTATCTTTAAGTTTATTTGAATGTATACTAACTTAAAAACCAACATGAGGGGACACCTGGGCGGCTCAGTCAGTTAAGTGTCTGCCTTCAGCTCAGGTCGTGATCCCAGGGTCCCCCTGCTCAGTGAGGAGCCTCCTTCTCCCTCTGCCTGCTGCTGCCCCTGCTTGTGCTTTCTCTAAAAAACAAATAAATAAAATATTTTTAAAAAATGACATCAAGAAATATGTTTGTGAGTATGTGATCTGAGGCTCTTTAGTCCCCCTTTAATTCTATGGCCAAAATTAATTGAGGTTCATGGTTTTCTATATTCCTAACAGTAAGTCAATAGGTGAATCAATTAAGTATCAAAGTGACGAGATATTTACCACGATTTATTGGGAGAATCTTGGGTTTTGGTATCATTGAGACATACATTGGAATTCTGGCTCCACCATCCACTGGCTATGCAGTTTTGAAAATTTTTACTTATCTGTTTCCTTATCAGAAAAAAAAGATAATATCTCTCTCTTCAAGTGTTTTAATAATTAGAAATAATACATGTAATTCTGGTACACTTTAAATAGTCAAGAAATCATAGAGTATTACAAAAGGGAAAAATGACTTTGGGAAAATAAAATCTAGCTTCCTGACAACCTTCCTAAAACATTAGTTCGAAAAACATTTTATTTTGTTTTTTACTTACTTTCAATAAAACGTGTTTAGCTTCAGATAACAGGGTATTATGCAAATAGTTGTATTAATTCTACCAATTTCACATAAGAGGTAAATCCAGTGGCTCAACAGTGGCAAGAAATAAAACTTTTTCTTTGCCATCCCCAGCTTCTTATCTTCATCACCTTGGTAAGTTACATGTGAAAACTCCAAGTTTTACATCCTTACTCAAGAACATCCCAGCAAGAGGGAAGGGAGATGTGGCAAGAGATTTTAACCACATTAAAGTGTAGTTACATTAAAAAGGAAGAAGGAGTTATGGCTGTCAGAAAGGAAACAATGGTGTGTACTATTTTTCTCTTTCCAATGGCTATCACAATTTACAATAATATGTTCGTGTGATTCTCCAATTAATTTGTGTTTTCAGCACAGATTCTTAGCTTCTACAGAAGCAAATGGTCTCTACTGAATCCCTTTTGCCTAAATGTCTTCTGTAGTTAAACAAATATTGGCTGAATGAATGCATGCAAGAAGGAAATGTCTATAAAAATGCTGAAGCTTGTATTTCATTGATTTTTTACAACTTAAGTGATGTCAATTCATGAAAGACTAATATTTTTACCTGTGTGAATAGATGACTTATCATCCCATATTTTGCATTATATAATCTTCCTCAGTTATATCTCATACTCATTTTGCATCGTTATCAAACTGAATATTTTGTAGATTCTAACTAGAATAGTTATATCAATGATTGTCATTACGTTATTATTTTTATAATAGTATAATGTTCCTGGTATGGAGAATCAGGAAGACGAAGAATAAAGAGGTAGGTCAGTGTGATTGTGATTTCAATTCTAGTCTGATAGCCAGGATTTGATAGGTGCTTAATTTTGCACATTTCAGTACAGTTAGTATTTAATATTTCTTAAATTGTTTTTGTGAAGCCTTCTAATACTCTGTTAATGCACTCATTGCTCCATATATGTTAACTGACAACTTGCAAGACACAAAGGTGATTGTGTTAAAAGTGGATAGAATTACTTACCTCAATTCCAAATGTTTTTTTAATTACATACTCTTAGAGTACCATCATCAACCATGCTTTTTTTTTTTTTAATGGATTTGTTGTCATCATAGGGCAATTCAATTCATCCTTAAAAAAAGGAAAAAAAAACCTATAATCAATCACATACCTATAGTAAAACTTGCTTAATTGAAGTATTAGAATATCTACATTCCGTGTCTTGTTAGGAAGAAAGAGCTTGCATTCAGAAATGTTCTCACTTAACACAGCTAGAAAAGGTAGGTAAAATTTTAAAATATATTACAAAAGTCTGTGTGAAGGCAGCAGGGAACTTCTAAGTCAAGATGTCAGGAAAAAAGGGGTGCAGTGTTCACCGAGGTATGGGCAGCATCCTAAGTGCCACACTGCCCGCCAGTGAATTTGCTAGTTTCTAAAGTAGTAATGGACAAGATACCTAAAAGCTGCTGGAGTGACTAGGAAGAGGTAGAGACACCAACAGGCATTTTACAATCTTACAGGAGTTAGAAGGCAACAATTGAAAAAAGGACGTACCGTGCCCATGGGGGCTTGGGAAGCTGAGATGAAGAAGAAAAGAGAAGCACCAAAAACCGAATGCACAAACTGTGCCAACTAGTTTATTCTTTATTTTTGTGAGAGCCTTACATCTCACAAAATCTGTGGCATATGTACGTTATACTTATGAGTAATATTTGGTTTACAATCTAAGGAAAACATTCATTATAAGTACTCATTATGTGTTCATGACTATAGATGATAATGGCCCAGTTATTGAGGAAATGTGATACAGTCCTTGCCTTTATGGAATCTGTAGTTTGCTAGATGAAATTGGAACATCTTTATTTGCTCAGAAACTATTTATTGAGTACCTGTTGTGCTCCAGGAAATGTCCTGGGTGGTGCATACCCACAGTAAACAAAAAATTCCTTTTTCTCATGAAGTAGATATTGTATTGGTGGGTGGATAGACAACAGTATCAAACAATAAATATGTATTTTTAAATCAATGAAGAGAAATACTATGAAAAAAACTAAAAGATAGTAAACATAAGGAAAGGGAAATGATTGGGAAGAGGTCTCTTTTAGGCAAAGTTGTCAAGAAAGCTCTTTCTGGGGCTCCTAGGTGGCTCAGTGGGTTAAAGCCTCTGCCTTCAGCTCAGGTCATGATCCCAGGGTCCTGGGATCAAGCCCCGAATTGGGCTCTCTGCTTAGTGTGGAGCCTGCTTCCCTTCCTCTCTCTCTGCCTGCCTCTCTGCCTACTTGTGATCTCTTTCGAATAAATAAATTATATCTTTAAACAAAAAAGAAAGCTCTTAAGACAATAAGACAATTTAAAGAGGTAAACAAAAGAATGAATCAATCATATATCCAGAGAAATGATTTTTAGTGAAGGGGATCAGTAAGGCAGTCTTGGAATAGCAGAAAGAGATCAATGTGCTTTCAAAACCCTGCAGGTGAGCAAAATGGAAAGAGGGATCAGAGTGTTAAGCAGGGAACCACATCATGCAGAGCCTTCACATCTATAGTAAGGACTTTGAATTTTATCCAGAAATGGACACCAACTGGACACAGGTGAGCAGATACAATAGGACAACACTATCAATGTGATAACAGAAGTATGGTGCATAGAGAGTAATATAGAGCAGTAGAGGGGATAATTCCTTCCAACAGGAGGTTTCTTAATAAGATTTCACAATGAGCTTGCATTAATCTCACAGGATGAGATGAAACTTTATAGATTATGAAAAAATAGGAGGAAAGTAATAGAAATAGTTCTTTCCTATTAGAGGAAACCATCTTAAAATGTTAGAAGTCTGGTTTGTCTTGGCTTCCTGTTCTGTCCCTACCATGCTCTGAGCAGGTTCAACATTTCTGCAAGGTAGCAAAGCAAGGAGTTCAAAGTAAGAAACTGGTCCATGCAGCCTCTCCAGTCCCATCCCAAATGACAAAGACATCTTGGAGAATAAGCCTCTGCTTACTATCTATCAGTCCTTGGATTACCTGACTTTTCCTTCAGACAGCAATATTGATAAATGGAACAGGTGGTTAAACAAATGTACAACTGCATAATCTATTACCTGTGTTTGACTTAACTAAATTCAACAGGAAAAGCCATGAGTCTTGAGAGCTTAGAAATAGGTGAGGTGGAAGATTCAAATTAACTTTTTGTACAAAACCAAATTGGTTTTTGTCATGCCTTATTTGAAGTATAGTCCCCTTCCAAAATCCTGCACAGATCTTACCTAAGTAATGCTAGGTGTATCATATTTGGCTCTGATTCTTATTATGATTTACCTAATACATTTGTGACTTTTTACTCTCACTCTAAGGAGGAGATCCTAAAAGGAAGGATAGCTATAGCCAAAAGAAAAGTATATGCCAGGCAGTCTTCACTAATTACTTCCATCTTCTTAGTTATAATTTTCTATTTTTAGTGATGCTCAAATTTATGGTGGCAAAAATGAAAGTGTTTTGTTTCTTTCATATGCTCTTTTTTTGTCCTATTTCTTTTATCACTAATTTTAAGTGTAACGATTTCCCCTGGCTTTTTAAATGAAATTATTGAAGTGACTGCTAGCTAAGTCAGTGTCCTTCTACCAAGTTAGAGTCTATGGAGACTCTGTAGAGATTGACTTGTCTTGTAAATCTCTTTGACCAATTCTACCTTTTCAATAGTGTATTTCATACACTAGGTAAATTACACCCATCAAATCTAAGCTTATGCACCAGACAATAAGAGTCTAAATCAGATTATTTTGAAGTAGGAGAGTGACTCAAATAAGATAAATATTTTTAAGTAATCCCTTTGGCAACAATGTGGATGAAACATTGAATTTAATATAAACTAGAGGCAAAAAGACAAACTAGGATATTGAAATAATCTTGTCATGGGATGATAAGTACAATCAAGGATCCAAGGAAATAAAGCATAGAAAATAAACATACAGGGAATATGAAACTTGAGTATTTTACCATAAGGAAAAAGGAAAAACAAACATTTTGTAACTTAAAAAAGACATAGAGTAAACAAACAAACAAATAAATAACTTCTCTTCAAAAGAAGCATTTATTGTTTAGGAATTTAACCTTAAATGACAAGCAACTTCTATAAGTGTGTTTGTCTCTAGGGGACACCAGGTAATCAGAAGGTCCACCAACTTAAATGCGCTGAGCTCACCATGAGGCAGCTTAACGAAGAACTTAATTAATCCAATAACGTTTGGGTGGAAACAAATACATAATGAAAAAACACATGGCCTTGAAAATGTGGATATCTTGTCTTGACATTAAAAGTTGATTGAACGCTGTCAGCTTCACATGCTTCAACCTGATTGACAGAGTATCCTGATCCTATATGAACTATAATACCGTGGACATACAATTTTGTCAGTAGAGAATTTTAATGGAAGAGAATAGGAATTAAAATCAGATATAAACTAATGTGTTTGATGCAAGGCTGACTTCATGGACATGTTACCAGTTGCATAGGACCCAATTCACAAGGGCCCCATACTTGGTCATATGGTTTGTTTTCACTGCCTTGAAATTCTTAATAATTATATCTTTGAGTTTGTGTTTTGTAAAGAAATGGAATGGAACAATGGAAACTGGTTGTTAAACAAAGGAGATAGACACAAAATGCATGTCTATAGTTCCTTGATACCCCATTTACATATATTATTTGCACCATCCTGTGACCATAGAATTTTGGTGGACATACAATGCAAATACAGGAAGGTTCAGTGAAACTCAAAGTGAGTCCAAAGTCTGCATGTTTTGTCTACAAATCAATACATGAGGACTCTGAAAGCCTAGAGACCATGCATTTTCCTTCTGCTTTGAATGCTGAAAGCAGAGAATAGCGTTCTATAAACATAATAAAACAAGCTAACTTATCATATTCCTTTTTATTAGTGTTACTTCCCAGTATTATATAATCAGTTATGAGGGCAACCCGTAGCTTTTCTTTTGTTTTCAGTCTTTGTGTACTCAGTAAGCAAAATATGGAGCATGCGTATCAAGTGAAATGAAAACAAGTGAGTTTGTGCAGTGCTTCTACTGCTCTGATAAGAATGATACATACGCTTGTATGAACTATGTAATACTGATGATATTTAGTAAGTGGTAATATTTGAGTTAGTTTCCACATAGGAGTTAAGTGCACTTGTATTTGCACTTAAAACTGGCATTGTGAAATGAAACAAGATGGGATCAAGAGGGAGACAAACTATGCATAGAGATTCTTAATCTCACAAAACAAACTGAGGGTTGCCGTGGGGGGGTGGTGGGGGGGTAGGGAGATGGGTGGTTGGGTTATGGACATTGGGGAGGGTATGTGCTATGGTGAGTGCTGTGAAATATGTAAGCCTGATGATTCACAAACCTATACCCCTGGGGCAAATAATACATTATATGTTAATAAAAATAATTTTTAAAAACTGGCATTGTAAAATATAAAGATAAATGGAAAAATCTATGCTAGCAACTTAAATTTTAATTTTTAGTTATTTAAAATGATATTAAGAAGCAAATTTAAAGCATGAAAAGCTGAACCACTGTGTGGTACACCTCAAGCTAATATAACACTGTGGGTTAACTATACTGAGATTAAAATAAAATTAAAAAAAAAAAACATTTTAAAAACAGGGAAAGTTGAAAGACTGCTGAAGGAAGAAGCTTTCTATTTTGTCAATAGAGAATTTTAATGGGAGTAATTATCAACACACAATCCCTGCTTTTTTAAAATTTACTTTTACTAAGATAAGATGCACATAATATAAAATTTGCCATTTGAGCCATTTTGAAGTGTAGAATTTGGTGATACTACGTACATTCACCTTGTTGAGCAAATACCATCACTATCTAGTTCCAGAACTTGTCCATCAGGCCAAATGAGAACCCCATGTCCATTAAGCAGTTGCCCCTTTACCTCTCCCTTGCCTCTGGCAACCACTAATCTGCTTTCTGTCTCCGGTTTTCCTATAATGGTTATTTCAGGAAATGAAATCATACAGTATAACCCACAGTGGTATACAGGCCTTTTGTGTCTGGCTTATTCCTCGTTTTTTGACCAAGGGGCCTCACGTTTTCATTTTACAATATCCCCCGCCCCCCAGCCCCAAATTGGTAGCCAGCTCTGGTCGGGGAAATATCAAAAATCAAAACTGACACTAAATGTGTCTGCCTTTTGAAAAGGATATCATTATTTATATCAGGAGAGAGTAAATCTCTAGACGGCACCCTTTCAATTAATGGAGCAAGGAGAAAAAATTCTCTGAAGTTACAGCTGCGTAGGTCACTAAAGGGTAATTCACGGAAGCTGTCCTTTTAGGCCAGTCTTAGGTTGGATAGAGGTGAGTAGAGAATTTTCTGTGAATAATGACAGAGAAAGAATACAGGCTGATGATCTGAGTTTTGATGGACTCAGTGTCACTGTCTGACAAATGGTTGAGAAACTAAAGCTCTTAGAAGCTCTGTCACTACTTGTTAATTTGACGAACAGACTTGTAAGGACAAGAGTGTCCAATATTCAGCTTTAGTTTGCAGTAATGCATCATTTAAAATCTTGATTTATCTTGCATACACACTAATGTCTTGTGTCTGTAGTTTGAGGAAACTCAAAGGAAACATGCTTCTCATATAGAAGCTAAGAATAGGATCAAGATTTCAGAGGAAGGAGAAAGCGAGACACATATATACCCCCCTGAAATTTAAATAAATCTTCAGAAAATATTTTTGGACCATTTTTGGTCCAATCAGATATAATACCAGGAGTAGGTTAATATAAAAAACAAAAGCTAAAATTAAAAAGTATGGCTTCATAGCCCTCTGTCTGAATGCAAAGCAATTCTCAAAAAGTTCTTGACATGAGCAAAATACTCCCATTTTCTAACATAAGGTTAATTACTGTGAACTCTAAAAAGGACTACCAGAAAAAAAAAAAAACAACTAAATTTTTGATTTCTGAAGGAAGAACACAAGCATATTACTGCATCTGACTAGCACTTCAAAATTGGAAATTAAGGTAGGATATTCATGAGGTGTTAAGAACTGGGTCGGGTGCTTTTAAAGTGGGTTTTGCACAGCAAAAAAAAACTGGCCAAGTTTGAACAGAGTTTATGACATGATAACTTTGTTTTGGCAAAGGGAAGTGAGAATTCTGGAGTGACTCTTGACGAGGAAACTGCTGAGTTACAAAGTTGTTATTTCACAAATAGTCTTATCTTTGCGATCAGGTACTTCCCAGAGCAAGCAGCCAAGATATCTTGGCTTGTTCCAGTATTTAATGCAGGAACAAAAAACATATGTCTGCATTGTATAACATAGGGTCAGGAAACTGCATATGGTCTCAATGTTATACAACAGAGGAGCAAAGAATTATAATTGCTCCATTTCTGAGAGAGAGCACGTCGGGAACAGGAAGGATTGTACCGAGATTTGACTGCTCATGGAATTCTTTGTCATCTTTCAAATCAAGCATTTGGAGAAACACTATGCTGCCTATTCTAGGGCTGACATTATAAGCAATGTGTACATTGAAAAAAAGACCAGTAAGTGATGCTTTTACTTTGGGATTACTTTTGGGATTTACTGCACACTTCTCTGTTTGGAACTCCCTAAGTGAAACAAAGTAGATGGTCCTTAAGTTGGTACTTTTTAAATAATTGACTTCCTGAATTTTATACCAGGAGTAGAAAAATATGCATACTAACACTGGCAACAGAGGGTATCCCTCTGCACACTTGCACTGCAGTTAAAATCTAAGACGTAAAGTGCTGCTTTTGTGTGAAAATACAGAAAGCACAGTAGAGGAGAGGTTATGTTTTCCTACTACTTCCTTTTTCTCCCAAAAGAATCTGTGTGGCTGAAATAGGGGAATGTACCTGCTCCACATAAAACTGTCTCACTGGGTCTCTGTCCTGTTTCACGCCCTCTCCCCTTTCTGCCTTTAGAATTTCTCTGCATATATAAGATTTTATTAACCAATAGTTCATCATTTCCCTATTTTAGGTAAAAGTGTATGAGAGTAAATTGGGCTCTCTTAGGGAAGGATCATCTTTATGCCAAAGTCTAGATTAAGATCTGAAATGAAGACACCAATAGAGAATTCCTTGACAAAAATATGAAGGCATAGATATAGGTACAAAATACAACAATTACACACATACATATATGCACCCCTATCTTCACATCTGTCCATCTATCTCCAATAATGTTGCTATGTTTCTTAAACCTTGCAAAAAATCTACCACCTCTGTAATTAAAATTTTTAAAGGGGATGATGTATATCATTCTTGGCCAAGATCAGTATGCACAAATGAAAGGATGTCAGCCAGAGAGTTTAGAGATAGTGAAAAAACAAAACAAAACAGAACAAAACTTAATGTTATCAATTTCTATTTTTAGAGGAATGTTTTCTTCATTGAGCTGTTCTTTCAAAGTCAGAGAGGACACTGCCTGGCACCTATCCGTAACAGTGTGGTTGTCAGCTAGGATGATTTTTATTTCATCTGTTTTTTAACCTCACTCTGATAGTTCTTCTCTGTGACACCCAGAAGGTAGCAAAAATCACAAGTAGAATTTATAAAGGCTTCCATTCTCTTGGGAGCAGGACGTTTTTGTTGTTGAACACAGCACCATGGTCCAAATAGTCCCAAACTATTTATAACTCTCCAGTTCTACAGAATTTGGTACAGAGGGATTTTTTTTAAAGATTTTATTTATTTGTTTGATAGAGAGAGTGATCACAAGTATGCAGAAAGTCAGGCAGAGAGAGAGGGGGAAGCAGGCTTCCTGCTGAGCAGAGAGCCCGATGTGGGGCTCGATCCCAGGACCCTGAGATCATGACCTGAGCTGAAGGCAGAGGCTCAACCCACTGAGCCACCCAGGTGCCCCGGTACAGAAGGATTTAGAGCAAGCAGTGTGTATTAATCAAAGTAACTGTAGCTGATGTAAAACTTAAATCTCCCAATTTCAGTGGTTTAATAAGAGTAGTTGTTTATTTCCTGTGCATAATAAAGTGAAGACTAGTGATCCTTGTAAGTATCCTTCCAAGGGACATCCTGGCATCCAGACTTTTTCCATTATAAGGGAGTATCTACTTCTAAGGCATTAGATTTCTCTACATGCATCAGGGGCATGGCACATGGGAAACCACGATGAATGTATATCCACTCCTTGATCACTTTGATCTGGAACTGAGGCATATCTCCTCTGTTCAAAATGAATTAGTAAGAATTATTTATGTGATGTTACCTAGATGCTGAAGAAGGTATAATTGGGACCAGAATGTCAATGCTAAGCCTATCTCTAGCCTGTGGAAAGAAGGCACAATATTCTGTTGGACCCCTGGTCATCTCTCTCCTATAAAGAGTGGACAAATGCAATCAATCAGTCATGTTAATGACTCAGCACACATTTAAGTTCACTTGGACTCAGCAATTATGCTTTAGTCCTTTAGTCCAGGTGACAAAAACAAAACATTCAAAGACAGTGCCCAATTCTTTCACCTTACAGTGATGTTCATTTATTTCTTCTTATGAGGAATATACACACAGGTGGAGAATTTTGGGGAGTCTCGAAAGTCATATATCTAAAGTACCTTTTAAAAATGCATTTTACTAGCTTGATTTCTTTCATTTATATACAAAAAGCAATGATTTGGGGGAAATGATACATATTTAAAATTAATAAAACTCTTATTACAGTAAACAGGGCTTCCACAAAGTCACTGAGCCACAAATTCTTCACTTTTAAACTATAAGAAAAAATGTATATACTTTGCAGAGCTTTTGTGGGCAACAGTGCACACCAGTAAGTTGCATGCCTTCGTATGCTTTTGCTTGTGCACTTCTTTCTCCAGCAAGTGCCTCATTTCCCTGACCCATGCACAGCTAAACATTTTTCAAAAATTTGCCTCTGCTTCCTCATCTGATATCCTTTCTTCCTTTGTCTCCATTTGTGCTTTCAATCTCACTGTGGTACCGCCCTTATAAGCCACATGTTGGTAAACACAACAGTTAATTCTCCATTTTCATCCCGCATGATTTCTGAGCAGCACTTGACACAGTGCCCTGTTCCCTTCTTTGAAACTCTTCATAGACTTCTGCAAGTTCTCTGAAGGAGTTTTCTACCTTCTTAATGAGCACTCTTCCAATTTCCTTTTCTGGTTTCTTTTTTGTTACAGACTTCTAGATGTTAGAGTTCCATAAGGAGTCGTCCCTGGTGACCTTCCCTATTCTCCTTTTCCCATAAGTGATCTAATTAAATTGCCAGATTTAAGGAAATGCACTTACAGCATCTAAATTTATATCTCCTCTCACTTCTTACCCCTAAGCTCCAAAGATGGTGTGTCCAGCTGACTATTTCACTCTCCACTGGGATGTATAGTTGATAGCTCCACTTTCACGTGGCTAAAACATAACGATTGATTTCATTTTCTAAATCTGTGTCAACAACATCCACCTGGATTTTCAGTCTGCAAATCAAGGAGTCATCATTTATTCATCCCTTTCAAGATCCATACCCAGTCTTTCAATAAGGACTCTCACTCCATCTCCAAAGTACACCTTAGATTTGACCATTTTACCCCCATGCATCTCTACCGTGACAATTCTATTCAAAGGTGCAATCGTCTCTCCTTTCATCCTCCATAAAACATCTATGAATTAATGTTTTTAAGTCTTTATCAGAGATAAAATGTCCCTGCTTATAACTTTCCATGTCTTTTTATTGTGGTTAAAACTAAACCAAACTCCTCCCCGTGGCCTGTAGGACTTGCCTCTGTGTGCCTGTCTAACCTTCTCTCCTGTTTTCCCTACTCCCCCATGCTCTAGCTATGATGACCTTCAATCTGAGATATCTAAAGGTCATTCTCTCAGCAGTTACTCACTCACTCTTCATCTTGGGACTCCCTTTCCTCAAAATATTTGCATAGCTGCCTCTTTCCCATGATTTGGAACCAAACCCAAATATCATCTTCCCAGAGCGGCCTTTTCCAATGACCCTAGGTAAAAAAACACTCCTAAAAAGTACTTAAGGTATTTTATGTTAAAGTGATTTTTAGGGGCGCCTGGGTGGCTCAGTTGGTGAAGCGGCTGCCTTCGGCTCAGGTCATGATCCCAGCGTCCTGGGATGAGTCCCACATTGCGCTCCTTGCTTGGCAGGGAGCCTGCTTCTCCCTCTGCCTCTGCCTGCCACTCTGTCTGCCTATGCTCGCTCTCTCTCCCTCTCTAACAAATAAATAAATAAAATCTTTTAAAAAAAATTAAAAAAAAGTTATTTTTAATCTAAAAGAAATGAAGACTTATTAGTGAGCAGTAGTAGCAATAATGGGGGAAATACAAGGTAAAAAAAAACCAAAAAAACTTTTTTTTTAATACATTGTGGATATTAGATACTTATCAGATGTATGATTTGCTAATATTCCATTTCATGCATTTTCTTTTTACTCTCTTGGTAATATGTTTTGATGCACAAAAGTTTCTAATTTGGATAAAACCTAGCACAGTTTTTCTTGTTGCCTGTGCTTTGCATTTCATAATTAAGAAACTATTACTACCTGAACTAATGAATCATTGAATATTATATCAAAAACTAATGATGTAGGGGCGCCTGGGCGGCTCATTGGGTTGAGCCTCTGCCTTCAGCTCTGGTCATGATCTCAGGGTCCTGGGATTGAGCCCCTCATCGGGCTCTCTGCTCAGCAGGGAGCCTGCTTCCCCCTCTCTCTCTGCCTGCCTCTCTGCCTACTTGTGATTTCTCTCTCTGTCAAATAAATAAATAAAAATTCTTTAAAAAAAACAAACAACTAATGATGTACCATACCTTGGCTAATTGAATTAAAATTTTTAAAAATTGTGTATAAAAAAAGAAACTATTGCGAAATTCCCCACCATGAACTTTATTCCTACATTTTCTTCTAAGTGTTTTTTTTAGTTTTTGCTCTTATGTTTAGGTCTTTGGTCTATTTTCAACTAAATTTGTGTGTATGATGTGTTGGGGCCAACTTGTATACGTCTGTGTGTGGGTGTGTGCAGGTGTGTGCATGCATATGCTCCCACACATGTGTTGACCAGTTGACCTCGTACCATTTGTTTAAAAAAAAATGTTTATTCTTCATTGAATTTTCTTGGCTCCCTTGTCAAAAATAATTTGACCTTAAATATGAGTAGGGATTTTTTAAAGACTTTTGTTGATTTTTTTGAGAGAGAGAGAGAGAGCATGAGCAAGGGAGGAGGAGGAGCAGAGGGAAAGGGAGAAGCAGACTCCCAGCTGAGCAGGGAGCCCAACATGGGGCTTGACATGGAACCCCAAAATCATGATCTGAGCAAAAGGCAGATGCTTATCAGCTGAGCCACCCAGATGCCTCTGGATTTAGCTTTCTATACAGACATTTACTTGGCATCTAACAGGGTGGCATACCATTTACTCTTTTAACTTGGTTGTGTGTCTTGTGTTCTGTTAGTAGACTTGGTGTTCAGTTATCCTTCACCAGCCTTTATTCTATCTTATTCCATGATCAAGAGATTATAAATTATCCACTTTGAGTATAGCTAACCAGATACAGAAGTAAGCAAAAGAAAATTAGAGAAGGCATCAACAAATAGTTCTATGATTTCACCTAAGTTTTAGTTATCTTATATACTGAAAAAATTTAAAATGTCCAGAAAGCAGGTAATGGTGTTTTTATGAATAGCTTTATCTATAAGACTCATGTAATTTGAGAGTTTTTAAGTAGAAATTTAAGAAACATTATAAAATGCCTTTTGTGGTACTATGTATTTTATTGTTTTAAATTATTTTATAGCCTATTATGATTCAAATGGTAGATTTGTTGTTGTTGAAAATATTTTCACTTTTCTAAGTATTTTCCATAACATTGTGTTTAAAAAGTAAGACAAATTCTTTCCCCACTACTTTCAAACTGAAATAAATGGAATTGGTTAGTATAACTTATACTTTCTTATTTGTGTTTTCCTACTTTACTTCTTTTTCATATATTTATTGGTGAATGTAATTATCTGAGTATGTACTAATTAAAATACATTATGAACCAACTTAATTTTCATGGATTCAAACATGAAAATTTAGAATTTTGACTACTGGCTTTTTTTGAAATATAGCCTTAAAAACTTTGATTATGATAGAAACAAATTCTGTTCTATAATGGCTTTATTTTTAAATGAGGATATCGATGTAAAATATATGTTCATGGGACCCCTGGGTGGCTCAGTTGGTTGAGCGGCTGCCTTCGGCTCGGGTCATGATCCTGGCGTCCTGGGATCGAGTCCCACATCGGGCTCCTTGCTCGGCAGGGAGCCTGCTTCTCCCTCTGCCTCTGCCTGCCTCTCTGTCTGCCTGTGCTCACTCCTGCGCTCTCTCTCTATCTGACAAATAAATTAAAAAAAAAAATCTTAAAAATATATGTTCATAATAGTAGCTAAGATTTATCATGTGCCAGGTAATGGGGTAAGTGCTTTCGTCCATCATCTTATGTAGCTCTCACAACAAAACTATGAGTCTCAGATTCCTCAGCTATAAAATGGAGATTAAATACTCATCATATAGGGCACCTGGGTGGCTCAGTTGTTAAGCCTCTGCTTTCAGCTCAGGTTATGATCCCAGGGTCCTGGGATGAAGCCCTCCCTGCTCAGTGGGAAGTCTGCTTCTCCCTCCCCCGCCCCCCCTACTTGTGTTCCCTCTCTTGCTGTGCCTCTCTCTGTCAAATAAATAAATAAAATCTTTAAAAAAATCCATCATGTTTCTTACCATTAGATATGTCATCATTTGTTGGCAAGAAGTAACTGCTAGCTACTTCCCTCCTTACACTGATTGGTTATTTATGTCCTAATAAATTCATCTATTAAAAGTAAGCAAAAAAGTTCTAGCTGAATCCTGACTTTTAATTAATTACTTAGTGCTGCTGAAGATAAAGCCAAGTTTGGGACCGATATTAAAGTGATCAAATAGAAATAGTCATAAAATGATCACATCAAATAATCAGACACTGTAAGAACTGGAGGCATTATCGACCCCTGTGTCAGTAGTAGCACAGTGTTGTAAAAGAAAGAGAGGCTGGAGACAGAAAACCTAGATTCAGATTTACACCCTTTACAAGCTATATATTGTCGAGCAAGCAACTTAATTGTCTGAGCTTTATTCATTTGTGTGTTAATCCTCGTAAATCACTCGTAGAGATATCAATCTGAATGGCCCCACTTTCTTCATCTTAACAATATAGGTAATGACCAACTCAGAAGTTGTCATAAATTCCAAAGATGTCTGGGTTAGTGTGTTACACAGCTTAACCATAAAGCCCTACACAACTGCAATAAATTACTGTTCAGATAACTGAGCAGCTCTATTGGAATAAGAATAGGATCATTTTGATTTGTCTATTTTACCACCAGAGAACTATAGACTTTGGATTTCTTTTAAGGATTTCTTTTGGTTTTAATAGGTTGTTTTCCAGGTCCCATGCGCTCTATCATTCTATAAAATTCACCATTTGCATTGATTAGTTCCTTTATTTAATTTTCACATGTGTCCATTTGTGTATTCGGAAGACAGAACAACTGTGTGGCTTTGTCTCAGTGATTACAGGCTCTGGACATTCTGAAGAGACAACTGCATGAATTCTACCCAGATGAGGTGAAAACTGTGCCTGATGATATTAATTGTTATCCCTTTCCTCAGGATTGTTAGAATATATGTCCTCTGAGGAACTTATTCTTTCTTTTCATGGTCAGTTACGAAAAAAAATATTTTGAAAATATCATTTTGTGTGTTGCAATCCCCTTCTGCATCGCATAGCACACCATTCTATTGCCCTTGCCAGAGAGTGAAGGGGGGAGGCCAGGGTTGAGAGGAAGGCTACTTGGGGACAGGAAGGTGGCACAAGACAGTTCTCCTCACCTGTCTCAGTTTCTGGCCCCGTTACCCTAGCCTGGGGGAAATGAATTCAGACTAGGAGGACATTAAACTGGAAAACAAACATCCTACCTTTGGTATATAGTTAAAATCAACTAGGCTGGCAACTTACCGGGTGACAAGAATTAATGGAGGATAAAGGACACCAATCACAAGATTAATAGGCTGCCTACAAGGCTGGAGCGGCACACACTTGTCTGTGATTTAAGGGGACATCAAAAGTAATATTATTTTTATAAACTAAAAGCACCTTCTGCAGCAATCCAGTTTCTTAAAAAAAAATTTGTTTTGTTTTTAAATTGATTTTCTTAAGGCAAAATTTGCATAACAAAATTAATTTCACTTGTACAATTCAGTGACATGTAGGACATTTGTAATGTGGTACAACAACCCCTTCAGTCTAGTTCCAAAACATTTTCATCAGCCCGAAAGAAAACCCTGTGCCCTTAGACAGTCACCCTCCACTTCCCTCCTTTCCCAGCCTCTGGCAAACACCAATCTGTTTCCTATCTCTGTGTACTTATCTCCTCTGGGTGTTCACTATACACTGATCCTGTTTTTAAACAAGTCCTGATGCTTTTGGTAGTTTATGTATTTTTGATACTTACACATCCTAGAGGATAGTAGGATTCTCTCTGTATAGCATATCATACTATTGCTAATGTCACTGTAGCAGATGCAGTAAGAGCCTGCCTCATGTTTACACAGCTACTTTATTTTTAATGGCCCTTGTGTTGCAGGTAGTATTTCCTAATGACCCATTTCATGGTGAATGTAAACCGCCGCCCCTCTGTGATGGCTCTACCCTTACAACATCACAGAAGTGTGGCCTTGGATTTTAACAAAATTGTGTTTCACACTTTTGAAATAATTCTCCATATATTCCATCGGGTGTGTGTGTGGAGATAACTTGTGTTTTAAGGAGATACAGTAAGTGATGCTACAAAATATGTAGTAAGATATCTATTCATTCTCTAATGAAGTGAATTTCAAAAATTTGTTCTTCTGGTCCTAAAGACTACATAGAAAAAGTATAATATTGACTTGAAATGTGCTATATTTTCAGGTTATCTGAGACTTTTCCAGTCATTCTGCTTCTTTTATCCCCCAAATTACTCTCTTTCAAGTTTTTGGTTGAAAAATGTTACCCAGGGTTTGGTGATAATAGGCTGTGTTAGCCTTTTTCCTCCATGTGCTCACCCATGCCTGGAGATGAGTTTGGTGGTTTTCTTTCCCACAGATCAAGAGAAAGAAATAAGATACTGTGTTGTATGTTTTGACCTATAGAGAACAGATGATCCAAACGTGGCTTCTAGATCTTTAGCTGCAAGTTCTGACCTCTGCTTTCGAGATATGAAATATTTGTGTCATACAAATTTCCAACTAGTTCTACATTCCAAGTCAAGAAAACACTAAAAAACTTGACAAAAATGATCAGAATCAATGTTGATGGACATTCGGTGGTATCTTAGGTTTATATTTTTAAAACAGTGCTCCCGTGAAAGTTCTTATTTTCTGATGTATATTATAAAAAATGCTTTTGGTAATACAGTTAGGGTTAAATTTCTAGATTTAATGTGTTTTTAATTTGTAAAATAGTCCCTTGTTTCCAAAGTGGTTTGCTAGCCTCAAAAGGAATCTGGAAAATCTACAAAAGGTACTCTGGAAAATAGAGCTGAAAGTTTATAGCAAGCAAGAAAATTCATAGAAAAAAAGCAACATAAACATAGTAGGGAGAGATCTGTAGGGTAAACCCAGACAAACTCAAAGCCAGGAAGGAAAAACAGCAGAGTGAGACTCTTTGGGGAACAGAACTCTGAAAAGCTCCCATGTTTAGTGGGAAATCTAGAAAGCCTACGCAGGCCCCGGGCAGGATGCATGCTCTGTCTTGCTGGCTTTCAGGCTCAGCATAAGCAGGGAGTCAAAGCTAAGGCAGAGTTGAAAAACCTGGCAAGGCTAGTCTGCAAAGGAGCGGCCCAACACAGAAATGATGTGCAAAGATCTGGAGAGTGCTAGGAATAAATTCAACAGAAAGTTGCAAGATTTATACACTGAAAACTACAAGAAATTACCAAAGGAAGTGGAAGAAGACCAAAATAAATGTAAAGACATTCTGTGCTTATGAATTGGAAGACTTACTATTGTTAAGATGGCAATACTATCCACATTAATTTACAGATCAAAGGAATTTCTTTTTTTTTTAAATTGTATTGTTGGGTCCGTAATCAAAGGACTGAGACTGATACAAAGCGAAAGTCAAGCAAAACTTTATTTCACGCCAAGCATCGAGAATCAAACTGACCGGCCAGGGCCATCTCTTACAAAGAGAGGCGACCCCTCTCTGCCTTACTGACTGGCTTTTAAGGGCAAAGGCCATGTGGTTGGGCCTGGCCACACACAGGTGGCCAATGACACAGAGAAAACTGCACAGTCAGGCTAGGTCACACGTAAGTGACCAACTGAATTACAGTTTACCCTATAATAGACATTTGAACTAGCCTATCACCTTGGTCAGGATTGGCACTCAAATGGGGCCCAAAGGGCGGGGCCCATACTCCTTGGTAGCTAAGGAGACAGTATGTGCCCCCACTGATTGGATATCTCCATCTGGCCTGACCCATCCTTGTATTTGGGCTTTGTTACCTGGGACTGGTTTCTGGGACTTGTTTTTAAGTAAGTCCCCTGGGGGGGGGGG